>OMLB01046619.1:8935-36068 GCA_900302555.1 Myripristis jacobus | reverse complement strand
TAGGTGATTAGCACCAAAGATGGAGACTAAATTTAAAAAAATAAGGGGGCAATTTTTAGCACAGCTTTATTGTACGCAGTTATCTTCATGTCTGTCTGACTGCAGCATTTGATCAGTCTTCATTACCCTCTGCTTGCCCTTTTGTTCCTGTCCAACAGAGGGCTGATTTCACTCCAGTAACTGTGTATACACATGTTTAAGAACCAAAGTTATTCTAGACCCTGTTACATAACAAGTTTGTACAGGAGCACATCACATCGCTTATCATTATTTGAAATATGTGACTTTTTGTTTTCAGAACAGCTGCAGGTCTTCCAGACTTTTCTATTAATAGCATGGGAGTCAGCCTGCCATCCATCAGAGTTGACCCATATCTGCAGGTCCTGGCCTCCATCCATCTTCAGCAGCCAAGAGCTGAATGTCCACGAGCACCTAATGGAGAGAAATGAGCGGCTGTCCCACAGCCTCGACTCCATCCAAAGTATCGAAGCACTCCAAGTTTAAAATTAATATAAATTAATGTAAGAAATAACATATTCCCTGTATGCAACTGTTTTTCCACTTGCCTTTTAGATATACCCAGAAGTTTTCATGTCTTGACCAGCTGCTTCTTCATAAAAGTATATGGTAATTTGCTGAAGCTTTTTAAATCTCTTAATAGGCTACTATTACTATTACTAAATTATCGCGTTAATTGAGATTAATTAATTACAGCCATATTTAGCGCGTTATGTTTTTTAATCGAGTTAATCTAATTTTTAATCTCTAACTTTACTTTTTCTGTATGCGAGTTGCCTTTTTTATAAAATCCATTTGTAGGTGTTGGGCTTCTTGTGCTTGAGTTGTTGGCTCCCATTGTAGTTGGGAGGGCAAGGAAAGGTAAGGAGGAGAGGAGGCATGAAAATGGAGGACCATGTGAAAGTTGTCGGTCCAATGAATGGGAAATTTACATATCAAAAATGCCCCGACGACACCATATGTCGTCTTTGTAAGAAAGAGTTTGCTTACCACCGAAGCAGTTCAAGTTTAGCCTACCACATCAGTGCAAAGCACCCAGTCACGAGTGCAGCCACAGCTAACGTTAGCGGCAAAGATGTTAGCAATTTAGCCATAGCAAAGCTCTCCGCCAAACTACACTCGAGGAGAACACACTCTGTGACCAACAGGCTGAAGAACGTTCAATGTTCAATACTTGTATGGCTTAGAAAAATGTTCTTACTTTTTTTTTTTTTTTTTTGTGATCAAATATTTTATTTTAGACAGTTACAACATAAAACACCAATAAGATTTGTTTCTCAAAATAAGAGACAATAAAAGAGAGAAAAAAAGGTTATGCATATATACATATACATATGAACAACTACACAATCACACGTAAATGCATATGCACACATACGTACATACATAACTACACACATGTCACAACGGTAACAGTAAAAGAAGAAAAAAAGGGGGAAAAAAGAACTGTTACAGTTACTGTTTTTCTTACTGTTTTTTTGTAATGTTAGCTTACAGCACTTTATATGGACCTGATGTTTTATTTTATTTTTTATAGTCTGAAGCATTCTCAGGAAAACAAGTTCAGTGTTCAACAACAGCCCTAAGTATTTGGAGATTGATAAAAGAACACAGCAATATTTTGCCCCCTGGTGGTCAAAGCTGAAGGTTGCAGGCAGCACTTGGGACTAGTCTCAAATACAGTGGAATGTTAATGGCTAGGACTGCATCTGTTCAAGTCTGTTGAAAACAATAAATTACTTTATAAAGACACTTTTTTGTTATATATCAATCTTTTGATCTGCCACAATAATGTAATACATTTAAATGAAAAAGTTGAGGGTTTTTCTCAGCATTTTTTGGTGAGATTAAAAAAAGAGATTAATTAGATCAATTAATTACAGATCATAATTAATTAATCTCTAAATTTTTTTAATCTCTTGACAGCACTAACTATTACTACTATTTTATTGGACATTATAAAAAAATATAAAATTACCAAATTGTTCCTATATGAATTCCTATTAAAATATAGCCTGATATTCAGACGGAGTGGCCACTCTGTGTCCACTCATTCAGGGTGGAGTTACCACCATGTTGGCTGATTTCTGTAGGTGGATAGATTTGAATCCCACTCACCAATCACTACTGACGTGTCCAGCCACTGTGACATGGCTTTAACAGTGGCTGCTTTAGTCAGTTTACTGCACTATATATACTATAACCATTAGGATGTTCATATTGCAGTGTAGAACTTTAGCCACCTACAGAAATGTCAATCACACATTGTGCCTTTTATACCAAGTCAGTTTTTTAGTGAAAGGAGTTGTGACAAATGCATGAGCTCCATCCAAAAAGCCAATAAAAACATTTGAAATTCTGTCTCTGTTCCAGGGAGCTGGAGTCTGTGGCTAACCTGTTGTTGGTCTAAGCTAGGCTAACTCTAACAAACAGACCAGGGGTCATTTCCGTCAGGCCTGGAATGATGTTCTGCTAATCATCATCAGACTCAAACTTTGTTTATTTAAGAATCTGAGTGGATTGAGGCAGTTGGAGTCCACCTTAAAGGCCCCATGCCACTTTTCCAGGGTTTTATTTTAACTGCTGATATCCCTGCAAGATGTATTTGTGGTTTTGAGTAGCTGTGGTCTGCTAAATACAGTTTCACAGCTCCACTGTCTTGCCTTTCTCCCAGAGCTCTGGCAGCACGGTTTGTTTAGCCAATCAGAAGAGAGAATCAGCATCTCTCCACCGATTGGCTGACTGTTTTCTGAGTGACATATGGTCGGGCCAATCACAAGCAAGTAACTGAAACCTACACTGCTCAGCAGAGCTCAGCGGTGCTCACTGGTAAACAAGAATTATCATCTTATATTGATCTATGTTATGTATGATTGTCATGGCTACCGCTGAGCGTGATGTTATAGACCCGTTTACAGCCTACGTCATCGAAAAGCTGCGCATGCAGTCTGGTAACAGAAGTACTACTATTTTGCCCCGGCCGGACAAGTTAACAGCGTTTAATGATACCATCAACAGCATCAAAATGTTGGGTTGTTGTGTGTACAGTTGTCAAAATCGGTATTCTAAAGGCGGACTCAGGTTCTATAGGATACCTACCGGATCGTGACCATTTCAAAGCAACCTAAGGCGGCTGTGGCTTCAAGCTATCAAGCGTGTAGACTGGACTGAGGACCAGGGTGGGAATTACCCAATTTTAGGGGCAAGGCCATTTGGCCTTTGGTGTTGCCGCTTTTTTTAGGGCATTAAGGCCACATGCCAGGGCACCAAGGCCATTGAGTAAAATGCGTGGACTTGTAACCTATGCTATGAATAAACATTGTGACTTCATACAGCATAAACACATCACACAAAATACAATGCGATTATACAACTATTATCAACAAAATAAAATGTACAATCAAAATGTATTCATACTGTGGGCATTTCGCTCTCAAAATATAAAAGTTTTTTGCTAGTATTCTCTCTGTTTCAGTGGAAATACATGAGATCTGACAGTAACTAGTATTTGTCAGCCAGCCAACTTGGGCATATCATGTTTTCTAAACATCGTGATTTCCCAAAACTGAATAAATACAACACATAGCAAAACAAAACTGCTTTGCTTGTTCAGCCATGTTGTAACTAGAATATCCGCTGGAAAAAAACATTTTTTTCATGGACTGATAGTTACACTTCTGCCGACTTCTCAGTCATTTTTAATCTAACAGGTGCCATGACAGCAACTCAGCAGCACAACTGATCTCTATCTACAACCAACTTATATTAACATTTATATTTAAATATAGGCTCCTGCTTTCCAGTGTCGGCAACAGAACAAAGATCTATGTTTCCGTAAACTCACCAGCAGATGTTTTATTTCAGCTGGGGGTGTGTCACTCCAATTTAACGTCAGCTCTGATTAATGTGGCTAAGCAGAAAAAGTAACGACAGTAAGCAGTCACATTAAGGCTGAACAGAGTTATATAATTTCAATCCCACCTTTCGGGGGCTTTTACTAATCACCTTTTCAGGCTGTTATCAATTTACCTCTGAAATAAAGACCACAGTTTTCACAGATGTGTTGATTTATTAAATGTTCATTTCAATGTACAGATGCAAACAAATTGACGAATTAATTAAATCAATGGGCTAGGAAACTCATAAAGACTAAACAAATTAATAACGATTAATAGGCTAATTGATAACTGATAACATTAACACATTAATAACAAGAACAAAGTTACAGCCGCACATCTCGGTGGAAAAACTTCCTGGTACTGTCCGTGGTGCTGAATCTGCCTCAGCAGGTACTGTCCGTGGTGCCATGTACCATGTAGGATTTTCCACACTGAGGCATTTCATTCCCTTTATCACAGAAATTCTAAAAAAATTCACGGAGGATCTTGTTTAGCTCTTCTTTACTTACAGGTGAGAAATCAGCTGTTTGCCCGGTGTTTGTCAGGTAGTCTTGTAGACATTTGACGGCCCAAGACATTGACCGGGCTGTACTGGCTTCATTTCTTGACCTCTCCAGCTGATCCAGCTCTTCACTCGTCACTCTCGCGTATCTCTCCTTTATCTGTTCTGTCTTGTCTTCCTCGTTCTGCCATTTATCCAAACTTAGGTCATCAAATAAATCAAAATTGACAACCAAACGGTCCATTATGCAGGCTAACAAAGTTGACAGCGGCTTTTGATGCGGTTTTCAGTGAAACGTTTTGTGTTGCCATGGAAACCACACAGACTAGGGCAATAAGATATAGGCGGACTAATATTTTCAGTGCTGAGATATTTTTCATTTGAGCACGGCTAGCCATGCTGTCATGTTCATTTCAGCACATTCTAAACGGCAGGCTGTAGCCTACGATATTTAGCGCAATTCACTACTTATAGGAACGTTTCGAGAGCAACAGGCTATCAACTTACCTCCAGGCAGCACAGCACAAAGGAAGTGGTGGTAATGCAGAAGGCGTAGCTGGCGCTGGAGCCAGGTCAAACCAACCAATAGAAACTCTTCTATCATCCACCAGCGTCGGCCCCGCCCATTAAATGTAGTTAAATTCGCAAGCAAAACTTTTGAAGTTGCAAGCAAAGAGGACTGATTTTCAAGCAAGGTTTATAACTTGAAAGCAAAGAGGGCTGATTTATAAGCAAAACTTTTGAAGTTGCAAGCAAAGAGGACTGATTTTCAAGCAAAGGTTTTTAACTTGAAAGCAAAATGGTCGTATGTTTTTACTTACAAATATTAGATATAAGATTGCCACTTACTCTCTTTTGGTCTCAAATCTCTTTTTTGTTTTCAAATCTATTTTATTTGATTGAATAACAAATAAACAATAAACAAAATTCTCTCCATATGCATTTGATGTCTTTCAGAAGACAAAAACACTAAGTTGATTCAACAGAATTCATCCACATCTCTCTCTCTTTCTGTCTCTCTGACAGAGAGGGTGAGCTCTCATTCCCTAAAATGGAAAATGGTTTGGGTGAAAACAGTGATCTGACATTTTTCCTCACTGGATCTCTTCATTTTCAAGTGGCACTCAGCACAAACAGAGAGCTTACAGGTGAAGTACACCCATATAAACATCATCACAATGTCTTATTTGCTTGTTTTGTTGCTCGGTTCCTTATATTTGTTTGGCAGAAACCATGTGGTGAGGGCCTCTTTTCTTCACTTGAACTAAAATGTCAGCCCATTCAGAGCAACTGAGGCCCTTCTCAATCTTTATATGCAGTGATAAACCAGAGGTGGAGTGGTAATAAAATAAAAACGTCAAAAAAGAGAAAGAAAGAGGAGATGCTTTCAATAATCTGTGGTGGTAAGATTAAAAAAAAATCACTCAATCACCCAGAGACGGGTTCTGCTCGAGGTTTCTGGCCCTGTTTTTAGTCTTAACTTATTGTGTCCTTAGCACTGACCAGAGTAGCACTGCAATTTCATCATATAAATACGCTGTATTCAATATGATGACAACAAAGAGATTCATTCATTTAAGACTTTTTATGGATCAGTGGGCAAAATCAAATATATGCATATTATTTGACTGTCTCCAATTCAGCCTCTTTTTTCATCCCTATTGTGAGTCTCTGCTACATAATTCTCTATGATTAAGTGTTCTTTGGGGGACCCAACACACTTTTTGGATGAATAAACATAAAAGACTTGTAAGATGTGGACACTATTTCTCACTGTAGGATCCGCAGACACCCTGAATTACAACATAACGGATAGGAATTTCTGATACCCGACTTTGATGAGAATGCAACATTACTACCAGGCATCTGAATCTTCTGCTGAGATGTATCCTTTTATTGGAAATTTCTTGCTCCAGTAACCTTAACCAACTCACCTGTGGTTTGTTCTGATTTTATCCTGTATAGTCCTATGCAGTCATAAGACTATATGTTTTCACTGTGGTCTCTTTGAACTCTGTCTCAGGATCAGTATGAGTAACCTCTTGAATGTGCATCATATTCAATTGCATATTCTACCCTGAGGCCACATGGGTCTCATCCAGAAGGCAACCAATGAGAAGACATTCAATCCAGCTTGGTTATACAACTCCCATGAACTAGTTCACCAATAATTCACCTCTAAGCACACTGCTCAGTCCTAGTACCTGACCTTGTTGGGTTGATGGATTACCTCAGCAGGGCATCTGCAGGTCCTGAAAAAATCAGGAAAACTCTTAAAATAAATGAGAAATACATTTTATTTTTCATCATGCCATTATGAAAGAGTTTCCTTGTGCTGCATATGCACAAGGAAACTCTTTCATGCTGCTTAGATTGATACAGAACAGGATTGGCACCAGTTTAATTGAGTTTATGTAGTAATATGCATTATGTGATCAGACATTAATAATCACAAAAGCATTTTTTTCATCTTTATCTGACTAGATAGGCCTCCAGAGGCAATATGTTCAGTGGTAATATGTTCAACATTAACAGCAGGTCTGACACCAGAAGAAAAGTCAATATTGGTAGATGTGCTTTGTAAGCAGGTTCCATTCACTTTTGGATGTTGTATCTAGTTCTTAAAAAACATTCATGCCTCTTAGCAGCTCACAATAAGCAGAACTTTGTGGCTCTATTTTAACAATCTAAGAGCACTGAAGTGCTAGATTTTCCAGTAAAGATGGAATGCTTCTCTGCAGAGGAATTGGATCTGCTTGTGCATGAATTGAAAGTACACAAGCAGATCATGTACAGCAACAGCAGGGTTCTATTAAAGCTTCCTGAGGTGAAGCAGGCATGGGAGGAAGTAGTGGTGAGTGTGTCCACGTCTTCTGGCATCACCAGAACGACCATACCATGCCAAAGCACAATGATGTCAGGACATGGAAAACAAAAAGCTTGCTGCACACTGAAGACAGCTACTGGAAATGGGAGGAGGACCACCTACAACCACTGAGGATCTGACATCAGTCCTTTGACATCGTCTGACATCATCATCATCTTAATAATGAGCTGAAACAGAGAAAACTTCACCACTGACTTCAGAAAAGGTTTTTGCTGCTCAGTCACTTTCAACTGCCTCTAGACAGCAATGCACCAACAATGCATCAGTCTACTCCTCATCCAACACAACCACACAGATGGACACAAGTGACTTTGCTATTTTCACCATGTGGGTACTGGATGGAAAAATGAAACTAGCAAAGACACTTGTTTAACGCTTGGCACTGCTTGGTGCTGGATGGAAAATACGACCCTTTATATCTGTTGATTTAGACTGGTGACCTTTGACCTGGTAACTGACAAATATAAATTCCTGCATCTTGGGGAAAGAACTTTGTAGCTGAGTCCTAGGTTGTATCTCTGGCTCCAGTTTGTTGACAATAATTTGTAATCCGTACAACTGACAGCTGTTCTGCACACACACTCCTCCAGATAACATGTTTACACTACCAGTAAATGGGGCAACTACTTTGACATTAAATATTTGGGCTATTCTTAAATCATAGCAACCCCAGTTATTTGAAGCATATGACTTTGCTCTATGCACAGATAATACACTGCATATGTGAGATGCCATATCCATGTGTGTTGAGGGAATAAAGCATTGTAATCCAGTAATCCAGTCATTCTGACTCTGCTGGGGCTCAGAGTTTGACATAGAGTTTCAAGTTTTCCATTTAGCCTTGGTAAAAGAGGTGAAAAATATTTTGTTCGTACTGTATGTACTATGCTAACTCTCTTCTCTCAAGCAGCTTAACCAGACTGCACCAAATCTGTTAGGAAATCCTCTCTAGAATCTAGCACAGGTGCAAAGTAACGTTGATCCAGGTAAATGTGGATTCTCGCAGCTCAACTGTTCTGGTAAGGTGCTGCTTACAGCTGATGAAAACATGTAGCATACCTGCAAGTTATGTAATATCAGAATTTACAGACTTTTCAAAGCGGAATACCAGGAGGGAAATAAACCCACTGGTCAGAGCACTGAGACCTGCATCTATCTGGCTGAGCGATGTGCACATTTTTCATCCAGAAGCACTTAACTTAGTCATTCCTATGTATGATATTTATTATTGCATGATAATGTAGTTTGTGTATTGGTGTTTATCTGAATAGGATCAGGATGCACCTTTGAGTATTGTTTGACTTGTCTCTCTATGGGGATAATAAAGTCATACCCAATCATCATCATAATCATCATCATCATTCAAAGATTCAAGGATTCAAGGAACTTTATTGTCATACCCGCTCACATTTACATGTTAGTGGTATGAAATTAGGACTCAGGTCCCAGTATAAGCCTAAATAAATAAATAAAGCAAGGTAAAAAAATATATATATATATATAAATATAAAATATAAAATATATAAGTATAAACAGTATATATAAGTATAAACAGTATATATAAATAAATATAAACAGCCTATATAAATATAAACAGTATATATATAATATAAACAGTGTATATGAATAGAAATATAAGCAGCATATAAACAGTGTATATGAATAGAAATATAAGCAGCATAGAAATATAAGCAGCATAGAAATATAAGCAGCACCAGAAATATAAGCAGCATAGAAATATAAGCAGCAAGAGCAGATCTTCAGACGCTGGCATGGATATCAGCATTATCAAAACACTTTAAATGAGTGTAATAATATCTATCAATATCCAGATATGAAATATTGACACAAGATTGATTCTTAGATTTATTAGTTTTATACATATGCACAGTATATGGCACATATTTCATATTTCTTATCAATCAATATGTAAAAACTGTGTAAATCCATATGTGTAAGTGATCCAAACTCTTTCCCATTTAGCCCTCTCAGCATGAGCTGGATTGCCAGCTGCATGTGTCTTGTTATATGTGTATTTCATTCACTATTTTGTTTTACTTCTTATTTTATTTTCTGCTGTTAATAATTGGCAACTTTATTAGGTGGACCTGCTCTGAGCTCATAGTTTATTGCTACTGTTGGACTGGACTGCATTTTATTGAGAGCTGTTTCTACTTTTCTGTCCCCCCTCATGTAGATAAATAGGGAGGGAAAAAAATAGAAACACCTCTTAATATAATGTAGTCCAGTACAAGGCCTCTGCAAACTACAACCTCAGTAATAAAAACAGAATTAAATTGACACATTCTCCACAATATCAACAAAACCTGAACATTATAAACTTTGTTAAAAGGTAGAATTTATGGCAGAGCTGCTGCACTGAACTGCATTAGGCTGGGCAGGTGAACCTGAGAAAGTGGCCATGAGTGTATGTTATTAGTCATTGGCCTGTGCCAATGTGTCCAATTTATTTATTTTTTCTGTATAATAATATGAAAATAATAATGTGTTGGACTGTTTTCTTATGTTTGGATGAGCAGATGGATGTTCCCCCCTCCCCTCCCCGAAGGGCCGCCTCCGACTGACCGTCCAAGCTGCGGAGGCACTTGACGCTCCTCACGCCTCATGTGCTGTTTGCGCGCCGGCTATGCGCCAGCTCCCTCTGCAACTCCTCACATGATGCTGCCAGAGAGACGCGTTCACTTTGCAGCTGCACACTAGTCTCATTCCTACAGAAAACATGAATGAAATCAAGATCGCGGTGCTGGGAAGTGAAGGCGTCGGTAAATCAGGTAGGATGGATGCTGAGCAGGTTGGAGAACTTTGCAGATCAGCGGTTTGTAACGCGTGCAGCCGTCTAACGCTGTGCACGTCCTGTCCGCAGCTCTGATCGTGCGCTTCCTGACCAAGAGGTTTATTGGCGAGTACGCTTCATCTTCAGGTGAGCAAAGTCTTCCTGGCATTTTCTGTGGCTCATAGCACCGAAAGAGGTGCATCATGACACAGCGTGAAGCTTTGGGCTCGACTAAAATGTGACTTTTCCTGCATGTTCCCCTGACATCAAGATGACTGGATACAAATAATGCACAGTAACAGTGTGCGTCTTCCAAAATCTAACAGGAATGATATGCTCCCCAAGCCCTGTCAATCCCTGGAGCCTGTGGGCGGTATTATACTATCAAAATTCACTTTATTTATTTCTATGCTTTTTAATTGTTATTCATCTTTTGGGCATAATTTTGGAAGTAATATGTTTATAAATATATAATAATAATAATGATTCTAATTATTTGTCTTGTAATATGTTTTCACCAATTATCTGGCAGTGTTTTCCTAATATTTTGTTGCCATTCCATAATTCCATAATTTTATGATTTATTGATTGATTAATTGCAAATTTTCTGTCATCGCCTGGTAATTTTCTTGTCTTTTTTCTTCTTCTTTTTGTTTACTAATCTTCTAGTAACTTTATACCTGTGTGGTTGAAAGGCACTAAGGCAGTTTGCTCCAGTCTCAAAGGGTTATATACTGTGTTCAGACACCCTAAACACTAGAAAGCAGTATATTTACAAGCAGGATACAAGAGCTGCCCTGGTAGTACCAATGTCATCTGGACAGGAGCGGACCAGTGGACACATCCAAGGATAAAACGTCATCACCTTTAAAACAGGGCATCTGGTCACTCTACCTTTAGCTGAAATTCAAACTATCCCAGGAGATTTTTTTTTTTTTTATCTGTTATTATTTTTTATCATTTACTCTGAATGTACAAATATTAAGGACACTTTGTATGAGGGTGAAACTAAATAAACCTACACCTTAATGAATGTCCCTTATTAAATCAAAATAAATCACAAAGGTGGAAATGTAGATAGATGAAGATGTAGAAGATGTAGAAGAGGTAAAGAGGGATGTGGATTGTGCAAAAGGGGCTGCACACTCAGTATCAGGGAGATCAGTCTTCTGAATATTCAGAAGACATTCAGTGCATTTTTGATGATTATTAACCTCTTTATCCAAACTGTACCGCACTTATCCTACGATTGACCTAATTGGCCGGAATAAGCATTTTGTGTTTTAATGATTATACTGGCTACAAAGACTACCTGCCTTGGGAGGAGAGTGACTCACAGTATAGTCACTGATAGTGGCTGAATAGGCCATTGTTTCCCTTGAGTATAATCTAGTTTCATCTGAGCTTGTCCACTCTCAGCATGGCACGGTTTGGCATCTGACCAGCACTGATCTGCCCTGCGTTGCTTTTTATTCCTTTCGCTTGCTGAGTTTCATAATGAACATTTTGCTCATTGTCTGCCTCTCTTCTTAATTCCTTTTTTGTGTAGAGTGCATATACAGAAAGCGTTTGTCTTTGGATGGGAGGCAGCTGAATCTTGAGCTCTATGATCCCTGCTCCCAGGTGAGTTCACAGAATGTGAGAAGGACACAATACTGTCACCATCATTACCTTTTTTGTGTTTTTAAAAGAGAACTGCACCCTAAAACACCTCCACACTTTTCAATAGTCTGCACAAATGCAAGTTCTTGACCTACGAAAGCTGTTTGCTTACATAGTACTCATATGTCCCGTACGTTCAGTCTGAGGTCATACATATTTTTCCACACAAGGGAATCAAAGGCTAAGTGATGCTGGAGAGGGGGGATTTAAGAATGACTACAGTGGAAAAATGTGCTTTATCTATGCCTTCACCATAGGTGCAACCTCATTGTTTTAGCATGCTGCCTGAATACATATAATGAATGAATATTGAGCATGGTTTTTTAGGATGATATATATTGTCTTGCTGTTTTTACACAGGCATAATTCACTTTGTAGGTGTTGGTTTATGTATTAAAAGTGTAATTTTGGGAGCAGTTTTGCTGCACTACTGAAGTGACTGGAGAGATACAAACACGGTATTCTGGATCAGCAGCCCATTAGAACATGGAGCAGCTGGTGAGGATGTTTCACCACCATGTGGACTCATTTCACACCTAGAGAACTATACAACCCAACACTCTACCAAAGCTCAAATTTGCCTCAAGTGTATTTGTAAGCATACTGTTTGCTATGTTTTTCAGACCTGTGAGGGCAAGTCTACTTTAAATGACCAGATCAACTGGGCCGATGGCTTCATTGTTGTCTATGACATCAGTGACCACTCGTCTTTCCACACTGCCAAAGCCATTGTGCACTTGATCAGAGAGCTACACCTCGGAGCAGCCAAACGGTATGGACTTGTATCACTGTATTACAAAGATAGTACTGTCTGACAGCACATGTGTGAAGGTTGATAGAGTTGCTGATCAACACCAACATTTCATATTTCTCAGCACCTGGTCAAGTAATTGCTTTTAATGATCTGGTTCTCTGTTCTGATGACTTAGCTTTCGTGGCTTTATTCGGACACTGTGACTACATTATTCATGTCAGTTACAGGCCACCGGGAGCTGCATATTGCCTTTCCCTTTTCATAGTGTGTCGTTTTAATGCAGATTTATACATTTTACAAGTGAATAGAGGATTATCTACAAGATGTCAAGCTTTTTGTATTGCAACAAAGATCTAATACCTGATGCTGAGCATGACCTTCAGTTCCATAATATCAATATTAATCTTTCGTTGGTAGTGTGTATCATTAAGAAAGCCCCTCACAGTGAGTGATTGATTCAGCTATTATCTGACTGTCTTTCATCTCTTTTTCTATACTTCTAAATTAAACATGAATGATTTTCAAAACACCAGACTATGTGTTACATCTGTTGTCAGATGTAACAACTGAAATGGGATTTCAGAATAAATAACTTTTGTGTTAGATAGTTGAGTTTTTGTTCCCACAGCCATGAATAGTGGCTTATCTCTTGAAGCTACAGCAAGCTATACACATCTAGTTTCAAAGGTTTTGAACTGTGTCACCTCAAAAGTCTAGAGGCTGAAAATTCACATTCTAACCAATCACATCAACAGGTGATTTCGCTGTTAGTTTCCTCCTTTCTGGTTAAAGGGATAGTTCACCCATTTTGAAAAATATGATATTATTTCACTTCCCTCCTATATTCCTTTCATCGTTTTACTGGAGCCTCAGTAACAATGAGAGGAAGATAGCACAACTACTGTCCTACAGAACAGCTGGGGGGGGGGAGTGAAATAATATCAACTTTTTTCAAAAGGTGTGAACTGTCCCTTTAAAGATGTGTTATTCAGTGAAATCGGCTGTTGTAGTGTTTGGTTGGGTTTAAATACAACTTGGAAATTCATGGACCTCCGTGGTACATGTTTGGTAGTGAGTGTGTTATAGTCTATAAAATGAGTCACCTTGTCATTGTGTGCCCCTGATGTCTGACCTGCAGGGATGTAGAGTCAGTGGTATTCTTGGTTGGTAACAAGCAAGACCTCTGCCACATGAGGGAAGTTCGCCGTGAGGAAGGCCAGCATCTGGCAGCTGAGTTTCGGTGCCAGTTCTACGAGCTGTCAGCAGCCGAGCATTACCAGGAGGTGGCGCTAATGTTCTCCAAGATGGTACAGAATGCCAGCTTAGGCAACAAGGCAAAAGAGCGTAGGCGGCGCCCCAGTGGTTCCAAGTCCATGGCCAAACTCATCAACAACGTCTTTGGCAAGAGGAGGAAATCAGTGTGAAGCCCAGCAAGCCTGATGCCTTCCAGTTATCAGAGCTGCTGTCAGTCAAAGATGGACCAGTGGCATCAGGCTCCTCCTGGCTTGGCTGCTTATGTTTTATTGCATTTGCTGGTGCTGTTGGTTAGCATTTACATTAAGTGACATCTTGAGGTATTATCACGTTAATACAGCTGTGCACAGTGCTTACTTGCTGGGTTTGCTTGCTGCTTACTGTCTGTTTCATGCTCCTATTCATCTCCTCATGGCATTTGTGAGAGAGAGATATGCTGAAACATTAAGCAGCTGCTTTAAAAACCTGGTGACATTTAAATGTAGACAAATGTAGTTTAAGTCGCTTGACCCATGTGATGCCTCTGTCTGGTAAGGCTCCAGAAAAATTAATCTTTTGCTTTGTACTGTTCTTTCACTTTAATTTATGTGTTTCATGTCTCACATGATACTCAGTTTAATTTCAGATTCAGGACAAATGTGAGGATCAAATATGTGTAAAATGATACTTTATGACAAATAGAACTAGTTGTACATACAGCATCGCTTCTATTAGAGTGTGAGGAAACTGAAACCTTTTGCAGTTGTTTAAAGCTAGGCAAAATGAGGACTGAGAGAAACTGTAACTCTTTGAAATCTGCAGACAGGCTTTTGGGTCATAATTAAATATGGATCAAGCCTATGCCATATGTGATATAATACAGTTAATGGAATTATGCAGCAAACTGCTACCAATACCACTTTTGCTCATGATTACATATAAGTGATATTATGTATGCCACACTGAGCAAACAGCACATACATTTGCTGTGCACTGTACATCCTACATTATTACTGCATTTTGACTTCATAAGTGGGTTAACACCATCACCATCTTACGAGAATTTCTTGCCATTGTGCCAAAGAAAGGATATGCTAACAAAATGATTTAATACTGCAACTGAACTGAAGAGGCCTCCTGGATGAGAAGTGAAACGTCTTCAAGACTCTACAAACAAGTCCAGTTGCCCTAGATTCAATTCTCCTTGAATAATCATGGCCTGGATGGCTGACAACCATCACAATGCTGCAATTATTAATCATTAAATTGTTATTTTAACCCAATTAGAATGATAATCATTCACTATAATTAAAAATCCCTTCATCTATACTATGTTTTGTTGTGTTTTTATTTGTTGGGGACATGTGCATTACATTTCCTATCAATAAACCTGAGTTAAATACACCGAGAATCACTTTTCTCTCTGTTTATGTAATGAGCAGGACCGTTTCTTGCTGTTGTGTGTTATGGTGAGAGGATTACCTAACCCGATCGATTTTAGAGATTACATAAATAGCAGAATGCCTTGAAATTAGTCCAGGATCCAGTAATAAATCTTCCTGACTCACTGAACAACAGCAAAGCTCACAAGTGAAACCTAATCCCATCAGCTCCCACGGGTGCTTACATAGTTTAGAGAGGGAGGAGCCATTGAGAGTGGAAGAACGAGTTTAGAGGAAGGTTGACTCAGCTTGAGCACTGGGAGTTTTCTGTTTGACATGAGACACCAAAGGGGACATGATCTCTTTATCAGTGATGAGAATGATACTAAAAGTCAAAGACAGAGAGGAAGTGTCCCATGACTTCAGCTAAAATTCATATCCTGAATATCCATGGCATGAGTTTGCTTTGTGGCATGAAACCTAAAGTAAGGAAACTGCTCAGTGCTTTAAGTAAGATGATCATATGCAGACTGCACTGTATTATCATAGACAGGGATTGCAATGAAGGTACACACATCTAAATTCAGTATACCTACCATTTTATTTATGGAATACAGTTTACCATCTTTTGGCCTGACATGAATCCATCCATTTTCTGTACTTGCTTATCCATAATCCTATCCCGGCAAACACTGGGCAGAAGTCAAGGAAACACCCTGGACCTGGACAGGTCTCCATTCCATCACAGGACTAAAGGCCAAGACACCAAATCAACATCAAAGGACTAGTGGATGCAGCTCTCAGGATGCTGCGGTGAACGCAACTCTCATGAGACCCAATGGGGACACATTGCTGCTAGACTGCTGATCCAAACAAACATCGCTCTTAAGATATAAAACCCTTCCCTTCATTTGTCTTTTTCCTCATTAGTCGTTCCCTTTCTTCCATTTATAAACCGGACTACAGTATCAGACAACCAGGAGCAGGAGTACCCTGGTAGCTCACCTGGCAAGAGCGTGTATCAGTTGTTCAGGGTGAGACCCGATTGCAGCATCCTGGGTTCAAATATAACCCCAGGCCATTTACTGCATGTCATCCCCTCTCTCTCCTATCTCTTTAATGTGACTGTCAAATAAAGCAGAAATGACAAAAAAATAATCTTCACACATAGACCTGTGTTTTAACAGACTGCATCGTGACAAAAACAAAATAAAAGGCTCCTAGCAGCCTTTTCAACATGTCATCACTCAATTTTGTAAACTGGAATATATGTGGAATTTGTTGTCAGGCAAAAGAATAGAATTATTTTGTATTTAATTCCATGTTACTAGTTACTTCCCAACACTATTACTCCCCAATGCTGATTATTACTTTAAGTCAGGAGCCACAACAATCAAGTGTTTGTTATAAGAGAATTAAGTCACATTGTGTGTTTCTACACCATTCTCTAACACCCCATGTCTTCTTTTTTCTTTTTTCTTTCATTTATTGTTATTTTTCATGTAGTTTTCCTGGAGCCCTTATTCCTCTCTTTCCCCTCACCATTAACATCAATGTCTGATACGACTTTCATTTTAGTTACCCTTTATCTTTTTCTTTGCTTCTTCCTTTTTATTGTTGCCATTATATATGTATTTTATCTTCCTACTTTAATGAAAGAAATTAATTCACTCAATGTGCTACTACCTGTTAACCTACCCATCTGCTACCTGTCATTGTTTTGTTGTCTACAATGTTGTTTGACTACTTATTATATGCCCATATATGAACTTATCCAAAAAAAAAAAAAAAAAAAAAAAAAAACATCAGAGAATCCAGTCAGCTTGGTCATTGTCAGCATTTTAGCAGAGCATTCCTTTCAATGCCTAGCAGGTTTAATGTTGGATATCAGGCACCAGCTCACTCCCACACCCATTTGCTATCAACAGCTACTCTTAAGCTCTTCTCTAAATCAGGGCATGAAGCGCCATGAATGATGTTGTTTATCACACCTCCTTTTTATAGCAGTTCTCCCAGCAAAGAGGTGTTGAAACGCAGATGAATCAGAGGAACACAGTGAACCAAAGCAGAGAGAAAAAGAGTTGAGTTGCTGGAGGGAAAATAAGCCTAGCTGCTGGCTCCAATACATATATTCTGCACTAATTTAGTCACCTGGATCTATAGGAAATTAAAGATAACAACACTGAGCAAAACAGTTTCCATATGTCGCTGCTCCTTGTACGCTTCGAAAAGGTAACATCAGAGCTTCCTGAGGAGGACAGATCAATATTATGGACACGGACATCAATAGCCAAAATAGGCTGAATGCTAACCAGTGGAATTTAAAATGAGTCTTTTCCCCACTTGGGAGAAGGGAGTGGGGTGGGGAGTGGGGGGAAGGAGGGGGGTTGCTGTACATGCAACAGACCATAGCAAAGCCTGGCTGGATCCATAATAAGGTCAGAGGGTTCTGCCTGCTACAGAGGCCTGGAATCTGTTTGATGTAGCTATAGTGGTGTAATGGCCAACATGTGGGACTGGTTACAGCTCAGGAAAGTGTGTTTGTGTATGTTTGGGGGAGGTATAAAAAGCATATGGGACATTTGTGCGAGAATACTAATCTTTAAAAAAGGCTTTGTGGATTTAGAAGTCGGCCAGACACCTTTTTGAAGTATATGACCCAGTATGGGCTGTACTGACATTGGGGGCTGAGGATGCTGGATTTCATCACTGACCCTTCTCTTACTGTTGCAAGGGTTTGGCGATGATAGCATTTGTTCTCACTGGAAGATTTCTAAAGCCTTCTCAAACACCACTCTGTAACTTCAGGGTACTGATCTAGACCCAAAGAATGTCACCGTTCTTTGGATCCAAGATGATCTGTCATTCCTTTAGTATGCTATTTTTAAGATACTGTTTCATTTCATCCAGTGGGGTGTCCCTGCAGGATTTCCTGAAACAGGAAAACATAAAAAGCAGCATTAGTCATTACAGGGAATATAGTTCAGTGTTTCAGGGTGTTTTCACACCTGCCTTGTTTAGTCCAATTGAATCAATCTCTGGTGTGTTTACTCGCTTGGTTTGGTTCATTTGGGCAGGTGTGAAACTGACAATCACACTCAGGTGTTGACCATAACAACCAGACCATGACAGTGTTGAGATGGTGGGTTATAACCAAATTCTGGAGAGGCTCGTTTGTGGTGTGAACATGAACAGACCTAGATTTGGTTTCCGATGACACAGTTTGAATTCTTTGCCGTGTTAAATCAAACTGAATCAAATGACCAATGCAACTTTTATCAGCTACTCCACTGATTCAAACCACACCAAACTGATGTATGAAAAAAAACTTAACTATAGGCCTAATAAACTGGTCACAAACTCATTTGAGTGGCAAAGAGGCACACTAGCATCCTTGCAGGCCTGAAGCCTAGCAAGCGTTTCAGGGATGGTGACATGCAGGAATTGGTTAGTGTCAACCTAAACAAGGACAAAATTTTCAAAACAGGATACCATTGTAAGGTAAAACATAATATTAAAAGTGCTTTTCAACTGACTTTTAAGGCCCCACTTTGACAAAAAAGATGCAAGTAGCTGCTATGGATGAATACAGAGGTCATCTCAGCTCTCATTTTGGCATTACATTTACACAGGTTTCAGTATCAGCCTGTGGTATCGACATTTGTTCAGCATCAAAATGTTTGCTCGGGTGGTGTAGCATACCTCCCATTGGAGAACTCACACATGCATACAGCATCAACACCCAAATACCTCATCACATACTTCAGTAGCTCTTAAACCCTAAACCACATGGTCTCAGCGCAGGTCCCACAAAGAGCTCATGCTTCCAGACCGGCTCTGCGATAGCAAAGATAACCTGGACCATTCAAGGCTGTGGCAAGCGGCACACCGCCAGCATTCCTCTTTGCCATCCACAAAAACTCCAGCTATTTCTCAACCGGTGATAAGGAGAAAGTCAGCGCTGAGATATGGCATGTTTGTCATCTGCCACTTACCGTCTCATTTACCTGCACTATGGCGCAAATAAGCCTGTGCAGGGCAAATATGCTAGGAATGTATTGGAGGGTAATGTAATGTAGAGAGAGGGAGATATGTGAGAGGATGCCAGAGCAGGGCGGGAGTAGCTTGAGAGATGGGCACAGACATGGGGATTGGGTTGTAATTGTCCTGGCACGTTCCCCCCAGCAGGTGATGTTAACTACCAAGTCAGAGGACTAGAGGTTACTTTAGTCAGCAGAGATGTGAAATAAAGGCCATCAAGTATCTGACTTAGCAGGTCACAACCTTTGCAGCCTGGTATCAGAATGCCAGTGATGCCAGGTGCACTGTGCATTAGCAGTGAGAGAAACTAGTTCCCCAACAGTAAAGGACTGGGTAGAGAAGACTCAACTAGAAACAGTGAGGAATGTGATGTGCAAAAGGTTGTGTAGGCTGGGGGAGTGGAGGGTGTATTCACTTACCTTAATCTCCGTCAATCCAAGTCCAGTTCCAAACTCATGGAATTATTAGTGAGCTTTAAGCAGAACAAGAAAATGTTCTGCCCACTATTCATTTCAAGAGAAATCTTTTCTTAATTAAAGGAAAATTAAAGTGTTAGGTTGTGTAGTTCCTGTGTGTGGATACCTGACCTGAGCCCACTGGAGCCCACTGAAGCTCCTTGGGACCTATTGGGACATGATGGGACCCAACAGGTTGGGTTGGGTTCAGACAAAAATTTTGAAATTATGTTTGGATTTGGGTCAGGCTTGGTCACATCTGCATGATTTTAGTGAGACTCTAGTGTAAAATAAATAGAAATGATGGACCTACTGTCTGTTCTGGCCAACTTCCTGGAGTTTACATGACACTGTAGGCAACACGTAGGCTCTTTCAGGCAATAAATGCAACCTAGTGATGGAGGACAGGCAAAATCTGCTGCTTGCGTCGGATTCAGACACCAACCACACACACACACAAAAAAAAATGCTTGTTGGGTTTGGGTGGGGCTCGTTTACTATGCTCCTGTCTCGGGTCAGGTTCACACAAAAATATGTGGCCTGATCCGTACTCTAGTTCCCTCGGTGTGATATGAGTCCACATGATGGTGAAATATCCTCATTAGCTGCTCTGTGCTCCTCTAGACTGCTAGTATCCACTCTTTGCGTGTGATTACAATTTGTGACAGTACTGTCAGGTTGTTCCTCCTGGCACAAGGTTATTAAGAGGACGTTTCCTGCTGACACTACCTGCTGGATTTACTTTCCAGTTCAACTGGAAAATAAGAAGACAGACATTTATTTTGGGATTTGTTTTTTTTACACTGTCATAATCTACTTTGTTTGCTTGCATTCATTTATGCACTAAAAGTTTCATTTTGGACTCAATTATACAACCAACACCAAAGTTTAATTTTGCTTTAACCATGACCAATACCTGAGCCTAGCCTTAACCAAATTGCTTGAGCTGCCTAAATCTAACTTAATCACTAACCTTAACTCAGCATAGGTTTTTTGTTTTCATAAAGTTAACTGTTAGCTAAGTTTCTAACATGACAAACATGAAAATACCCATTCCATACTGTCACATAATCCCTTTGTAAGGGGGGAACATTTATCTTATTTGTCTTCAATCTGTTTCAGAGACATTTTGTTAGGCTGTGTTGACTCCTGACACATGAGGCCTGACTCAGACCAGCAACATAAGTCTATTATGGTGCTGTGAGAACAGGCAGTAATCATTATGTAAAGACAGAAAAAAAGTTTGATTGGGAGTAAATTTGGCTGACTTTGTTTTTTTTCCAGTGCTGCCAAGCTGCCAAATGTCAAGGAGACAAAGTTTTCATTTAGAGTATCAGAGAGAGAGAGAGCCAAAGAAACTTACCTTGTTGTTCCTTAACACAACAAGAGGGCACTCAGGAGAGAGCAGAGCTCTGCCAAGGTTGCAGCTGGGAGTTATATTAGCTGCAGTCACACAAGGATAAATGAGAGTGATACTTTGCTGCAAATTCAATTCATTTCAGTGAAATCACTATGATCAGTGGAATCAGGGGAGATCACAGCAGGCAGTAAAATGAATTTGCTCATTCGCTTTGCCTAGAATTCAAATTTGGTGAACTTTGACCCACTGATTTGTGGCGATGACTAGAGTCCTGCACAGATCCAGTTTTAAAAAAACTGGTATCTGACCTGAACCTGCAAACCTCCATACTGGACCCAGTCTGTTACCTGCAATTGTCTCAAAATCAGTTCCATGCTGGTGACGATCAATGTGTGCCCTTGATCGCAGTTAGCCTCAGTTGGATGTTGTTCAAGGGGGCAAGGCAGTGCATCACAATAAAAAAATCATATGAAATAATTTGGAATATTGTACAATGGAATTTATGAAATTATTCTGGTCAAATTAAAAATAAAATGACAGCAACACTAAATATGTTTTTTGTGTCCATTGCAGAAACCTGTGACCATACCCTCTCAATGCTGATTAGCCCAAAAAGTTATCCCAACAGTATTTCTGAATGATCCTGCTGATGGATGGATGGACATTTGTCATTTCTATTTTCTGGTGTATTTGACCTAAAAAAATGTAGTTTTCATAATATATTTTGTAACTAATTCATCATAAATCCCTCTGTAAATTACCAGCTGCTCAATATATAACTCAACATATAACATTTCATTTTAATAGGATCAAAGGATCTTTTTCCTGACTCACTAAATTGTGTAGTTCCAAAACCAGATTAACTTTGAGATGAATCCTTTGAAACCCAGGAGCTAGGCAGGTAATAATTTTGAAAGGTTTCATTTCACACTCTTAAAAAAAAAAAAAAAAAAAAAATAGATGTTTAATTTTCATTGTTTTTTATTTCTTTTTTCCCCACAATATTTGGGGTAATTATCTTGTTGTTTAATTGAAATATAATTCTTGCTTATATTTGGGTCATTTCTTGCTAAGTCACTCATCTTTTCTTCCCATGTTTTTGTGAGAAATCAAGTGAATTTGTGCAAGGGTGAAGCCAACATTATTTCTCAGCATTACTAAACTGACACTATACTCATCATAAAACCCCAGTGAGTGATTGGGTGTGTGTGTGAGTCGATCCGTCCTTTGAAATCCATGAGGCTTTGTTCTTAGGTCGATAATTCTGCCTGCACCTGTAACCTTTAATTTTCAATTGAATCAGCCTGAAAACTATCAATATAGCAGGCTTCAGATGTGGCCTTTGTGAATCAGGATATTAGTGGTTTCTTTTCTGGAGAGAAATACAGTGATTACATAACAAGTCTCCCAATGTGTCCCCTTTCTGTCTGTGTGGCCTGAAACCATGTTCCCAGCCAAATGCACTTATCTCATTCTCCCCTTCAGATTCTTGTTGGTTAGATTAAAACAGCTTAGCCACCAAAGAAAAAAAAAACCTTTGATTTAGACCACAAATGCCAGCTTAATGGTCAAATGAAACAGTGGAAGCAAAATGGCCTTCATTTATCAGGATTACAATCTGAAATGTTGGTTTTAACAAGACATTGTAACATGGAACTTGTTAAAGAAATGCTAGAATGTTCAGCCGACACTCCACTGTGTTTGGTTTCAATTTGATCACAGGCTTTTGTGCATGTCTTCTACAATGATGAATGGAGAGCATTTGAGGAAGACTTTGGAAAAATGGACACTGATATATTTTGCATTCAAAAAGCAAGTTATGTAAGCACATAGGCCTTTATTAGACCTTTAAAAGGACAATTCCAGCATGGCTGAATTTTTTCAGTTACACATGATGATGGAAACACCTTCTAATTTGGTGGATAAACTAAGTAATCACTGTGAAACATTGCAAGAGCTGACATGAGACAAGAGGGGACGTCTTACTTCTGCTCTCTGCTTCTCTTGTATCTGCAGGATTTTCCTCTGCAAAATAATAATAATGATAATAAAATCAGCCAACAGCTAATGCTGTTAAGTTAGTCAAGTCAACAGATAAACCAAAATTTTAAGTTTTTAAATTTTTGGAAATTTTTAATAAATTTGCCAAAATGTCTTCAATTCTGTTTTCACTTTGTCATTATAGGGTACTGAGTGTAGATTAACGAGAGAAAAAATTAATTTAAACAATTGTGGCATCAGGCTACAACATAACAAAAGTGTAAAAAGTGAAGGGGGTCTGAAAACTTTCTGAATTCGCTGTACCTGCGTCAGTTCTCCTCAATAGATTAGGCAAAAAGAGAGTGTAAAACTGTTGTGCTTCTCCCTCTGAAGTCCCAGTGCTAACCTGCTTTTAGGAGTCTCAAAGGCTTCATCTGATGTCTGATGTGCAGAGATGCTAAAGGCGTGTAGAGTCACCGCTGCATGTCAGCTCTAGCCACTATTGAACAGCAAATGGCTCAAATTATCTGTAATTGTAGGAAGAAAAATCAACTTCTTTATTTTCGAATTTTCCATTTTTTTTCCCCTGGATAACCTGAACCCAGCCTGTCCAGCTTCACATGCTGTTTCTCAGTCAGGGAATTAGCCTGTCAAAGCTCGTTGAGCACCTCAGTGTTTCCCAAAGACTAAGCTACAATGAACCTACTGTTTTCTCTCCTTGCACAACTTCTCAGAAATGATATCATGGCTAACAAAGATAATTATGCCACCTGACCTGAGGAGCCTTGCTGGAGGTTTATGGAGCAAAGTCATGTTTGACTCATTTTTTATTTTTTTGAAGCCTTGTGCTATGTATATGATATTTTATTATATGACTTTGATCTAACTGGCCAGTTAATGCATTCTTAGGTCATTCTGGTTTCTAATCAGTCAGTTGATTCGTAATCACCCATGCAGTGCCATTTTGCAGCAAAGTGACAAATTCTGGGAAAACAGAGTTTAGAAAAGGTTTTCCACTTTTGCACTGAGAATTTTCTAATTTTTATTTTAAATCAGAGAGCACAAAACTTTTTCAAGTTAGGCGCTGAAGATAGTCTATCCAGTCTCACCAATTGTTCACAATGGCATGCTCCTCTGCTGTTATTACATATGCTTGGCTGTCCAATCTGCTTGGCCTCTGGTTTTTACAGATGATGTTAAAATCACATTATGTTAGTGGGTGTGTGTGGATTAAAGTTAGCTATCACTACCTAATGTTTGGCTGAATTCGTTGGATATTATTTATAAATCCATCTGCAGGCTAAATATAGTCTTACATACAATGTTTTAACCTGACAAACAGACACAAGACTAACTGACAAGAAAGCAAACAGCTGTCTGTGGAGTCATCACATACATGAAAATGGCGTAACCAATCATAATGTCAAACATCATACGTAGGCTAAACACAGGAGCCCAAGCCTGGGCCCATAGATGCTACGAACAAATGCATCTGTGGTTAAAGAGTTCTGCAACAGTCCAGCCATAGATGATGGCACTAAGGTCGCAGCTCTGCAGCAGTGTAGCCCAGTGGGTTCCAGCTGCAGACAGTTTTGCAGTTACAGTGAGCTGAAGTGAAACCATGCATGCTGGCTGTAGACGCCACTATTTTTGCACTTTTGCTAGAGGATTTCCCAGTTTATAGCAAGATCATGTTATATCACATTTTTCATGTTCATGTATTTTGAAAAAATGATCTCATTTTACCCCTAGCTGTCTTGCAGGACAGTAGTGGTGCTATCTTCCTCTCATTGTAACTAAATACTGGATACTGGCTGGATGTATGTATGCACCTGTAATAATCTGAGTGGATTAAGGCAGTTACTTTTGTGAATGTTTGCCAGGGGAAGGAGGCTAAAGGAGCATCCAGCCAGTGGCCAGCACTCAGCAACAATGAGAAATAGATGACTATCTCATATTCTCATGCTTTAGGTGTGAGAATATGAGATAGGGGGCAGTTTTAAATTCCTTTTCCCTGACCCATGAGTTTTTCTTAGATTCCGAATTAAATACCGTTTTAAAATCTCTCTCTCTCTCTCTCTCTCTCTCTCTCTCTCTCTCTCTCTCTCTCTCTCTCTCTCTCTCACACACACACACACACACACATCCATCCCAGCTAGACTCTGTAGCATGGTGGTGGCATGGTATAGTTCATCAGCTAGCGTCTCCAGCAAACATGCAAGGATTCCTGTCAGACATTTCAGTAAGCATAAGATAGGGGCTCACACGTCTACCCACACATTCTCACACACTGTCCATAATCTCAGCATCCCTTGAAAAGAAGCTTTGTCTTCTCTTGGGCAGGCCTAATCTCTGTCCATGCTGCCATAACATCAGTGTGGACACCTGGATCCACTGAGGGTAGCCCTCATGAAAAACAGCATGCACAATTTCCACATTTGATATCAGCACTAAGCTGTCTGCTGTTTGCCTCGGCCCCCATGGAGAAAGCCCTGCTCTGTGGTCGTCTCCTCTGCTTTAGCAGCACACTGATCCATGACTGTTACTGAGCTTTCACACTCTGCCTGTCAATCAGCCTTGCTTCCCACTACACCCACCATCATATTTCACTTTCTCTGCAGGCTGTGGGTGTTTTAACTTTTAGGCGTTTGCAGATCAAGCTGACAGGACCAGGTGCCAGGACAATGTGGGATGGGATATAAAGGATTCGTTTTTGTTTGATGTAGTGATGGGTGGTTATAAATAGGGCTTAAGTGGGAGAAAGCAGGGTTTAATTTCAGTGTAAGCTGCAGGACCATGTCAATAATGACAAGATAAATATAGAACATTCTTAAATGGCAGTGTGCAGGAATAAAACTCGTGTAGGATTAACAATTCATCTTATTAACTTAATAGAAGAGAAACTCATCATGTCAGTGATCTGATCTAAATCAGTGGTTTTCAAAGTGGGGTTTGGGAGACACTGAGGGGTGCTTGATGGGCTTCCCCAGCAAAATGAAGACAAGTTTGATTTTCCTATAATTCACAAAGAATTGACTTTTTTTTTTTTTTTTTTTAAATATATGCTTATTTTAACATTGTTTTAACATCACCATATGGGGTCAGAGGAAAGAGGACCACATTGGAAATACATTTTGAAAACTCTTTATGTTGTCCTTGATGATTTTAATTAATGCGTGCCTTTTATGTGGGTTGTGCATTACTTTTGATTGTTGAAAAAAACAAAACTGACTCACTTTGAATCCATTTGTCATTATGCAAGGGTGTCATCTAAACATCTTCTCATATCGGGGCACCTCAGGCATTATCACTTCAAATGTGGCCGTATGTTTAATGAGAGCCAACTTTGAAAGCCCCTCTGCTGCACTGACTGCAGAGGCTTGTGGAACATCCAACTAATGCATTTTAGATGATGGTCTTGACTTGCCACCTGGTGGTGCATAGGACAACATGCATGTGACTCCAGTACTACCAATGCAGACACATACCCATAGAACTTGAATGGCTCTGTGAAGACACCAAATACAATCATTGCTGGTGAGTTTGACTAGGAAAAAGGCTAATTCGCCACTTTCCCAAAATTCACAGATACAGAAAATGAACATTTCCCAGTGTATGCCCCCTCTACTTCAGTCAGTGCTCCTTTATATTCTGTGGGTGCTTTAACCCTCCTATTATCTTTGGGTTGAAATTGACACCATTCAATATTTAACGTCTCTAAATATCCGATTAAGATCATTTTTTCTTAATATTTAATGACTTTTCCAAATTTAATGGGGACAACTTCGTAAACGTGAAATTAAACATGACATGTTTTCAATGTCCTGGACACATTTTGTATACATCTGTGATTCATTGGAGTTAATTTTTACCTCCGGCTGTTTTAGCAGTATAAAACATTTAAGAAATTTCAACATTTTATTGAGGAGGGGCGGCACGGTGGTGTAGTGGTTAGCACTGGCGCCTCACAGTAAGAAGGTCCTGGGTTCGATTCCCACCCAGGGTCTTTTGTGTGTGGAGTTTGCATGTTCTCCCCGTGTCTGCGTGGGTTTCCTCCGGGCACTCCAGTTTCCTCCCACAGTCCAAAGACATGCAGGTGAATTGGAGAAGCTAAATTGCCCCTAGGTGTGACTGTGTGCGTGAATGTCATTGTGTGTCTGTCTGCC
>OMLB01046512.1:55775-70739 GCA_900302555.1 Myripristis jacobus | reverse complement strand
TATGTGTCGTTATTAAGGGGGTGGGGGGAGGCCTGAACGTGTCCTAGTCATGGGTGGTCTGACTCGCCGTGAGCCGCGCTCCATATCTGGAAGAGAAGTTGTCGCAGCGAGGGAGGTGTGAACACTAACAAGCAGGAAGAACAGCATTACTATATTTGCACTGCTGCCGGCCAACAAGCAGAGTGATCTTCTAATGCAGAGGAGCCTATTTTGAACCTCTGGTGGCTGTGTAGCACTCATCTGTCTCTGTATGCAAAATTACATCCCTGTGTTGTCCCTTTGTGTTTTCCTGGTAAGAGGATGGGGAACCACAGCCTCTTCAGATTGAGTATAGGATGACAGGAGAGATGGCAGGAAAATTGCCTCGGTTGAAACCGCTGACACGCATAACGAAAAGACGCTGCCTCCATGTTGTTTGCTCCTACAGTTTTCATCATAGATTCCATGTCGTCGCAGCCAGTCTGCTTTAGTGTGTTCTTGCAAAATTGGTGGCATTTTTTGGGGGGTTGCAGAGTCCAGAGCCGCAGTCAAAGAGAGCAACATGGACAAGATTATGGCTTTCTACTTGATTTTGAGCCATTACCTATTAATAATCTCCATCACTACATCTGAGTTTGAATAATTGATGTGATTAACTCATGAATTTGCACTTTAACCAGCAGTGGTTTTGCATTAGTTTGGCTGCTGTGACAACATTCCCCCTCACCGGTGAGACTTGATGTCAAACACACACCTCCTTCCTGACCCCTTGGTCAAAATAGAGAAAATTTAAGGGAAAATATTATGCTTTCCTGCACTCTCTTTCCCGCTCACCCCTCCCTCTCCCTGCGCTTTTTGTCTTACACACAGTATTTCATTGCCATTTGTGCCGCGGGGAGCCTGCTGTCGGCCCCGGTGTTTAAATCTTGGAGCGAGAACACACAGGGCTGCTGGTGTTTACAGTACAGCCACACCAGTTAAAAATACCCTCCCCTGCATGTACAGTCACAGCGTTCGCTCCAAAACACCATGAAAAATAAAGCTCGCTGCTTAACAAGGCAAAGTTCACAAGCACTGCTGCGGAGCTAGTGCCGAAAAAACCTCAGCCTGTTCACTTTAGATACAAGTCCATAATGGTAAGGTGTTGTTATTGAGTAGTGGAATAAATTGCAGCTTTCCATTAAAACCATCCAGAATCCATTAATCTATAAAGTCGCAAGGAAACAACCTCTCAGTGGTGTCTTGCTTCTGTAACTCGACATATTTTGCTTGAAACAAGATGTTGGGGCCGAACAAAAGTGCTCAAAAGTTGGCAGGCCAGACACGGAAAGTGACTCAGTGCTTTGTGCGTGATCCTGAGCTGTCACTAAACCCAGATTCTGTAACATGAATGAATTCCAGCCACCGGGACTCATCCATGTTGCCTTTAAGAAAAAGACACAGGCGTTTTTCAAAGTGAAGATCTCAAAATTCAAAAGGCACTGATTATTGGCCTTACTCTAAACAAGGCAATATTCGGATTAAGCTGTTAACATGCATTGCTTATAGAACTATTCCATTCATATTCCTGTTGATATGCCATGGATCAGCACATGTCATGTTTCTCCCCTGTATCCAATCTTCTTTAAGTTGCTTCTGTGGTTTACCCATGTGGCTGTTTTCTCAAAAATCTGTCAATCTGTTCTTTTTCATGGCTGTACTTGAGAGCAGATTCAACAAGAGCGGGCATTTTCGAGGAACTGGATCGCCGTATGTGTTGCAAACTGCTGCAAATCCTCAAATAGAGAGTCATGGTGCAATTGATTTGTATAAATGCCAAAAACGTCCTTCAATAACCCAACTACAACCAGAATACTCCATACTTGATCTGAATATTGCCTGTTCCTACTCTGACCTTATTGAAATTCTGTTTACTTGTCATTTCTTGTTCCAATATTTGTCTCAATTGTGTTAATATTGGAATATTGCAGACCATGCAAACATAGTCACTGAAAATCTGATAAACTTCTGCTTCTACAACCTCCTGGCTGACACCGCTCACCTTTTTTAGCTCCTTGTTATTTTCCTCAGAAGGCGAGGTGTGTTTCATCCTGGCAACTTGACTTGAACCCGGGTCTTTTGCTGAACAACGGCCTCCATCCTCTCTCTTACCTGAGGCGAACTAATGCGACAAACAGCAGACATTAAAGTGAACAAAGCCTCCCAAAGCCCTGTTATTGTCCCATCATATTCTGAGGTCTCTCTCTGATCTTTTCAGCTTTCAGCGACGAGATGCAGGGGGAGCGTACGTGTGTTTGTGTGTGTAAGGAAGTTATGATGCTCTCACGCAGAGGCCGGTATGACTCCAACACATACGCACGCGCGCACACACACACACACACACTCACACACCCTCTGGGCGCTCTGTTAGTTCAAAGGTAGGCTTGCTAAATGATCCAAGGGAGGGGATGGTTCACTTGTTGGTTGTCTAATACCATAAAAGAAGAAAAGCAAACAAGAAAGACAGAGGGTGCATGCACAGCGGACGGAAGCACACACTTTTTTCTTATTATGCTTTTATTATGTATGTAGCTGAGGCTTTTATGTAGCAATCAAGGAACATGTGGTGCAATGCGCAACTGTAGATTTTCAAAATAATGTAACTTAAAATGTCTTAAGCCTAATTTAGTCTGTTTTTTCATTAAAAAATCAGACTGCAGAGTGTCACGATATTCCAAAATGACTGTATCATCACAATGTAAAGACAGTAGATGATAATATTGACTTATTCCTCATAAATATAACATGATAATCAAGTTTTCTCACAGTTTTTTTTTTTAAATTCTGCTTGGGAGGATCCTATTAAATGATAATAGGCTGACTGAGAGTAAACATTTTGTGACTGAGAGCGATGGGAATTGCTGATCCTTTTAGTAGGGTACAGTATGACCTGAGCCAAGACACACACACACACACACACTCTCTTGTGCAGATTTTAAATGCAGTATGCCCGTAACCTCCGCCTCAGATTCCCTTCACTTCAGCTGTCTGTCAGCAAGCCTCTCCGTCTGCCTCTGTTTTCTCTGCCTCCTCTTCTCTCCTTCCTTTATTCTCTCACAATCCCTCCTTTTAAAATCTTCCCAGCACTTTTTTTTGTTTTGTTTTGTTTTTTTTCTTTTTTTCCACTCTGTCTCCTGTCACTGTCTTCCTGCTCTTTCCCATTCCCAGCATTCCTCTCTTAGTCCTTCCCTGGCTTGCTTCGCTTTCTCTCTTTCTCTCTCTCTCTTTCAGTCCTGACTGGAACTTCTCTCTTGTTCCACTCCCCTTCAGCTAACTTACTGGTATTTTCCTTCAACCTTTACCCTCTCACTTTCTCGCTTACTCCTTTTTCCATCCCTTTTTTTCCATCATGCATTGTCTCTCGTTCTCTCGCTCTGTCTATGATATTATAATGAGAAAAGCAGCAGGACAGACTCGGCTCACACCTGGCCCAGTCCTGTCTCTCCAGCTGTCACCGATAACCTTTCCTCCGCTGAGCTAAAAGGTAGCCTTTCCCTCTCGTCTCCTCTCCTCTCATATTTTGTTTTTCTTTTTTTTTCTGTTTATCACGGCAGCGTGGCTCGCTGTGACCCGGGCGGCCGCAGGGAAACATCTGGGGAAAACCACAACAACCGTTATCAAAGGCAGACCGACCGACGAGCAAACATCCTAACACATACCATAACACACACTAACAAGGGCCAGCGCTTTGTGAATGTGTCTGTGTGTGTGTGTGAGTGTGTGTGTGTGTGTTGTTTTAGCCAGGAAGGATGATTGCTGGTGTTATGAGTCAAGCTAGCAGCCTCTGTGGTGTTGACTCACGGCTTACACAGCAGCGGTGGTAGATCACTAACAATCAACACGATTACAGGGTTTCTCATTGCCCCTGGGCCACCTGGGAAAAGGGAAGGGGGGGCAGGGGTGTCAAAGGTAACTAGAGGTCATACAAGCTGGGAAAACTCAGGTTGAAGTCATACTACTCACCTGATGTGTTTACAAGGATCAGACTTGATAGATGCCTTCAAGTGCATTTCAGAAGCTCTGAATTATATTTAATGTGGGAACTACTGGCGCTCAAGTGCTCCAGTTGGAATCAGGTAACATAACAACTTGAAAGCAGCAAATATGGATGGAGTCTGAAATCTTTTTTTTTTTTCATTGGGTTTTATGCAACCACAAAGGCCAAATTTTGAAAGGTTTCTACTTCATCAGCAGAATGAAGAGCAGAGATGCTTCTGCCAAAATGGAACAGAGCCATTTTGGTGGAGTTAGGAAACATCATGACTTGGAAATGTGGGTGTCATTGATATTTCCAAACTTCCCACTTTTAATTCTGACTTGCGAGGGTGGTGCTTAGGTGCTGCTAACTTGTAGACATGGTAAATCCTATGTTTCAGACATGCATTTGAAGGCACCACTAGAACCAAAGCTTGTTTGTTTTGATGCGAGATGTTCAATAAGACACTTGGATTCTTCATGTCATTCTCGGATATGAGTCAATTGCTTCTTGCATTTCTGATTTCTTATTCACATTTTACCACTGCATGTAAAGATTTTTTGCAGAGTGCTTTTGTTTCTAGAAAACAAAAGACACAAATACAGATTAAAAACAGGAATCATCACTTTGCTTCTGATTGGTCACTGCCCAACAAAACAAAACCCCTTTGTTGCCGTTTTTGCTGTCAGGTGTTTTAAACCACGGTGTTAAATAATCATCATTTTGTCTGGTGCTACATCATAGCACAGATTTGTTACAGTGGGCTCCCCCTACCCGGAGAAATGTGAGGGGTTTTTGTGTTAGTGAGTTTGTGCTTGCATTTGGAAGTTTACTAGTTTATGTCACAGACCATCTGGTTTTTTTTTTTGTTTGTTTTGTTTTGTTTTTTGAGATTTGCACTCCCTGCACTCAGTAACCGCTGCATTGAAGTGCCCTTGAGCAAGGTACTGAGCTCCAGTTGCTCTGGTGAAGCTGCTCGGTCGAACGCTATTGTCATGCTGGACGTCTCACAGGTGTGACTGTTTGTAACGGCATGACTGCGAAGCACGGCGGTTCTGAAAAAGAACATAAATCCATCACTTACATTTAATGTTTGACTATTGGATGGCTTTAATAGAAAGTAGACAGAGGAACATAGTAACAAATGCTTGAAAGCAGATGGCAGGATGAAAAGCCTGTTCTGGTGGGATGTTGGGTGGTGGTTTGCTGCTGTGCCCTCCCTTGGCTCCAGCTTTTACAGGGCGCTTAACAGAGTGAACACACATGTTTTTCGGAGCGGTTAGCCCTTGCATTTAGACTCATCATTACCCACAACCAGCATCCATGTTCTCATTATTTTTCCACTTTTTCTTTCTCTCTTTCTTTCTTTTCTTTTTTGTATCCAGTCATGTCGGTTTTTCTTATTTTCTGCATTCATGTCTGTACGAGGCTTATGTAAGGGCCAATAAAATGCCAAATGGAAATCATTACTCTCTCTCATATATTCTGTATGTTTACCCTGAGCGGCAGCGCCCTGTGAGGGATTTTCGTGCAGTTTGGTGTACATTTTATCTGATGTACCCTACAATATCCTGAGTACACATGGGTGGCCCAAGTGGAAATAAAAACTTTGACATTAGCAGTTATCACTAGCAGACTGCAGAGGTCTAAGAGAAGATTATCAGATCATCAATTGAAGGGGTTGAATTTAGTCATAACTATTATTGCCTTGTGTATTTTATGTATTTTCCTTGTATTTTTGACATGTTGTGGGTCTTGGAAAGGTCATTGAGGGACAGTTTGAACACTGAGACTTCATTTCTGTAATTCAAGACAACAGTCAATCGACTGCGGCTTGGCCTTTCTGCTGTTGATGTCACGCTCCACCCATTGAGCTTCACAGTACTTCATTTTTCGGTGGGTTACAATTTGCAGAGAGAGCATGCAGGTTGCAGCAGACTCTGTGGTCCTCATGCCTTCATGAGGTCAGGGGCTGGCTCAGTTGTGCGTGACCCCTCCAACCTCTGGCCAGTAGGAAGCGTTTGATCTGCGCACGGCCTTTTGGTAACGCTAAATGGAGTGTGAAAGTGCATGTTGGAGGGCTGCAGCTGGAGCCTTGTGGTGTCTCCGTGTCTGTGTTGATTAGCATGAGATGCAGTGAGATCCTTTACAGTAATATAAATTTAATAAGCAATTTTTCAAAGGCGGGCGGCGTGGTGGTGCGGTGTTAAGTGCTGCCATCTCCTCTGGCCTTGGTCCTTTCTGCATGTGGTTTGCATGTTCTTCCCATGTTCTCGTATTGGGTTGCCTCCCACATTTAAAAGGAATGTTTGGAGTTTTTGACATGAGGTTCCATGAATTGCTGACCACTCTTGATATTGATGCATGGACATAACCTCAGGCAGCGAGCTCTCTAGTTGGAGATCTTCAGGCCCGTCTTGGTTTGGAAGGACAACAGCAGCAGCAACAAACAGTCTCAGCTTACAAAAAACATTTTAAACTACAATAAACACGGCAAAAAAAAGTTTTCTATTTTGCACCCACAACAGAATACACTATATTTTGTTTATTTTCATTGCTTCACTGAGCTCTCAGATGGCTCTAAATGTTGCAACAGTATTCTTTGTTGAAGAAGGCGAGTAAAACCACTCACTAGTGCCTGTAGGCAGTGTATACTATAGTGTGATATGCGAACAGGCTCCAGTTTGTAGTAATACTGGTGATCTTCAACAAACAAAATAGCTCCAGCATAAGGAGCGGTCTGAGAGCACAGCAGAGCAGCTGCCTGAGGTTATATCTATGCAATAATATCACTATTGGTCAGTAACTTGTGCAATTCAATGTCAAAAAAATCCTCTTTAAATCTCACTAAATGTGTCACATTTAATGTCAGTCTTGTGTGACCCTCAACAGGAGGAGGCCAGTGGAGGATGAATGAATGAATGAATCTGGATTTCAACCCCATTTATAACATTAGAGGACTTAATGTTGGGTTCCCACTCCATGATTTTGAGAAGCCAGGCCTTAGTGATCTGTGTCTGTCCCGCTGCGGCCCGCCATGCTTAACTATCAGTGCTACTCTACTGCCACTCTGCAGTCCTGATGTTGCTCTTCCTCTGGGCTGCAGGTGGGCTACTTTTTCACACAGTGCAAAGCACCTCTCCATTAAAAAAGTTATTTCCGCCTCAACATCGCAGCCGTATTGCCTCTGCCATTCCAGTGTATTAAGTTTGCCCATAAAGTGTGTTAACTCCACCGTTAATGAGTGTTAAACATGAACTACCGGCCCTTGACAGCGCCTCCAGAGAGATAGGGAGCTGAATTCTAATTTCCCACCCTTCTCTTTCTCCCTCTTTCCCTCTTCCTCCTCTCCTCCTCCCTCCTCTGGACTCTCTGCATGGTCAACAAAGCTCTGCTGTTTTCTCACAGCACAAGTCTCCTGACACACATTGGAGTTTGGTTTTATTTACTGGCTGCTGCTGTTGTTGCTCCCACGTGGGAGCTCATACTCACTTTTAACAACATTTTTTTTTTTTTTTTTTTTTTGATGCATCCTCCGAGGCTGTTTTGGAATTGTGCTCATTTCCTCTCCCAGCCCAGCGGCCTTGATCGTTGTCATTTAAACAAGCGCGGAGTTTGTTGCATCTACAGCAGAGACAGTGGCATTGCCAAGGTTTATGCTTCGATGGGAATCTGTTAATCTGTGAGAAAGATCTCTCTCCCGCCCACACCAGGAACAGTCCTTCTCTATTCCCGTTGATGAATAGTGCTCACTCTTAAGGCTCATATTTTTTTGCGTAATCTTCTTAATGACATAATAGCCCTGCTCACATGGTAAACGAGAGGTGCATTGCATACACAGGGAATCTTTGTCTCTGTCGTCATTTCAAGGTCAGCAGCTCCGTGATGAGGTTCAGAGGTTGGGGGTTCACATTGTACATTAGCCCCGTAAGGCAGATTTGCGGTGGGCCAGCAACACTGAGCAAATGAGCAAACATTTTCTCTCATAATCCTTTATGATGTGGAAGGGCTGTCGGCCATCTTGGGCTGAAGAGACTCATTACAGGAGTTGTGATGAGAGGACAAGAGGTTCCTTGTACCAGCTACCAGGCTTCATGTGTGGACGGGCCGCTTGCCAATAGCTTGTCCCACCAAAGTCAATTGATGGATCTGCTTTTGAAACATTCCTCTCTGCCCAACTGCCTGCGTACAGATAAAGGACAAGAGGCTTTTGTACTACTCGGTGCTAATTTCCAACAAAGTCGCCTTCAAGGGATCCACAAAGTTTAGCCTGGCGCCTTTCTGTGAGGAAACAACAAAGGCCGCTAATGTTTGAAATTTGCTTCCTAGTTTTTATTTTTTCCAGTGTACAGTTTTGGCAGAAGGGGGCATTGTCCAATGCTAACGATGTGGTAACGCCTTCAGATTTTAGGCATTTTTAAAGATGCTTTTCATCCAGTGCAGCAAGAGAATGCAATTAAAGTCTTGACTCAGAAATATTACAAGCAACCAATATTAAATACTGCCGAGGTCAGAGCCGTGGTCCTCTCACCCCAGAATTTTAATTTAGGAACGACGTGCTGTGAAAAGAAATACATCTAGAGCCGAGCAGAGAAGTGGAGGGGATTTCTTTGAGAGTAATTAGAACGAGTGGAGGGGATATGATTCATGTGGAGAGACTGACGTGAGGTGCTTCATGAAAACATGAGTTGTCAGGGTGCGGTGCACGCTGGAGAGTGCCGCCGCCGCCATCCTGACAGGAGTGAGACTGTTGTTCCAACACTGAGGAACCAGGAGCATGGTCTGCATTTTACAACATCCTCAGACTTCAACATAAGCAGGTACTGCAGCTGCACTGGGGCCGTCTGCAGTTTAGGGCCTGCATCCATGGGATCCACTATATCTTGTCACTATAATGTCAAAATATCTCAAATCTGCAGGATACATGCGGCCACTAAACTTTAATGGCAAGTGATAAGTATTTATAGTACTCATTCAGCCATAACCGATTATGTTTTCATCTGTTATGGTCTTCCGACATCAGATTTTGTTAAGAAGGCCAGTCTATCACTGTCCGGGCCTTGCTATTGTGCCTCCTCTTTTATGGTATGGCGGTCTGGTTTCCTAGTTATTATTTCATTTAGGTGTCAACTGTGCAGTGCACTTCACTGTTGCTGGTCGTTTTAAAGCTGTGTGCTTTCACGTCTTTCATTCAGTGCTGACACAATGTTGTGTAATGTCTGATTGTGATGGGCAGGCCCGCTTTGACCGTCTTGCGTTGGGGCGCGGCGCTGACTCGTGACTGAGTTCTCAGATCTGCGTTCTCCGACGTCAGACAAAACGGTGTCGTTCCTCAGAATAAAAGGCTTCACGTCTCAGGAAAAACATTGTCAAGTCTCTGGTTTTGTACAATTTGACATCAGACAAAACGGCCTCAGACTAAAAGGCAACTACCTGATGCCTTTTCCTAGTGGCTTTCTTCTCTGAAGCTGTTATGTCTGATGTCCTGTTGTACTACACTTTGACAATGTTTTGTTCCAAGCCTTGAAGCCTTTTAGTCTGAGGAACAACGCTTTCTTTTTGTCTGTCTGAGAACTGATGCTGAAGTCTGAAGACAGTGTCCTAAAATGTACGCCGCTCAGGAGGGAGGAGATCTGCCGGGCAGAGAGACTGCCACGCTGGGGCAGGAAGGCTAGAGCCGAGCAGCCGGGAGTAGTCGCAGCGCTGTTTCACTTATTATTCAGCACTTATTCAAAGAAGATGTGGATTGTAGGAGTTAACTTGCTGCTGGATTGGAAGCAGATGCAGGCACCTCGTTCAGGTTTAAAACCTTAATCGCACTCTGCATCTGGCTCCCTCTTTTTTGGCCCTGCTGAGAGAACAGCTGAGGGTAAGATACTGGGACGGCGGGGGTGGAAGTTGAGGATATCAAGGGAGGAAGCTGGGAGAGTGGGTAGGAAAAGCATCGGGCCTGAGGGTAGAGAGACAGAATGTGGTAGTTGTATCAGGGACATCACCACACTTGATGATTTAAGGAACAAAGATTTCTCTCTAAGTTGCAGTTGGAGCCGTTTAAATGAAACTGCAAAGTAGCATGAGAGTGGGAGATGAGGGAAAGGAAGTGGGGTGAGAACAGAGAGATGCCAGTCTAACTTTAAGACGGAGTAGGTGCAAGATGGGCCAGTGACTCCAGGTCAAGGGTATTCTTTGATATTTGACGATCCTTGTTCCACAAACTCCAATCTCACAAAAGTTTCTGCCCCCAATCTGAAAAAGATTCAGTGCACGGTGGGGAGGAACCAGCCCCTACATATACTGTTATGCCACTTTCTTCTGAATAAAGCAGCAGTGAAATTTTAACAGTGAATGCTCCTCATCCTTGGGACACTTCGGAAAAAGACCAGTGGAGCCGTCGGTGTCCCTCACCTCCATTTGGGAATCACTGAGAAGGAGCTTCCTCCGTTTTTGCCAGGTGATTGTACCCGCTGTGTCCCATCCATCCTTCCATCCGTCTATCCGTGCACTGGGAATTGCACAGAAGCCTCTGGAGGAGCGCCTGGAGGTTTGTGGAAGCACAGAGGCCAGCGAACATCGCCCCTTCTTCCCTCGCTGTCGTCGGATCGGCGCTGGCTGATATTAATTTCCGTGAGCTTGACAGGGGCCATTAGTCTTGGGGAGGAGGCTTGAGTTACAGCGTTTACGGGGTAAGGATCCTCTGGCGCAGGGACTAGTATATACAGTATGTGTTATACAATAGCCCAGACCACAGAGAGGAGAGGGAGAGCGAGAGGGAGAAAGACAGTATAAGAAGTGTGGGAAAGATGAAATGTCTTTCTCAGCCAGTCTTCCTTGCACACTGGCAGAGGCTGTATGGTCATGGCCTGCTTCCAGTCATTCCCCCTTGGAGAAGAAACGCTGTTAAGTGACAGTAATTGTGCATATTTCTCAGTCAGCATCAGATCAACATGTAATCACAACTTTGTATTTGATTTACACAGATCATTGCAAACAGATAAATCAACAATCAGCTTCAAGTTGAATCATCAGTGTTCAGGGTGAAGTGTGGTGGACACACCAAAGCACACAGTTTACTTTTTGGCACTGTAACTACTAACTTCTTGTGATAATTTGTTTTTCAGTCCTTAAAATCCATCGCGGCTTTATACAATCAGATACCATTGCTTTTGCTTTCCTTTCATATTAGTTCATTTTTGTCACTTAAAAAAAGTGAAAATCCTGCAGCATCTCAAATGTCAGTTGATAGAAACATAAAATTCGAGTCTTTTTGATTTGGAATCGTCTTACTGTTTTAGTATAACAATAGTCTTGCATTTCATTTTTTAAGTGATGATTGGCAACACGCCCGGCAGCACAAGCCATTTTGCTACGGCATATAGAATTGGAGAATTTAGAGGTACTCTAATGATTGGGGAAATTCAGAATTGCGTTTGATTAAAATGAACTTTGTTGCATAACCAGTCACTTTCTAAGGCAAGTGACAAGCCAAAGTAACTAATTAATCTTAAAAGTGACTTTCCCCAACACTTATAATTACAGCGCTGCATTCATTATGTTGAACTCTCGCTCTCACTCTCTTATCAGAGCTTACCACCACTAAACCGCAGTTTCCAAGGAGCCTGTTGGTTTATTTGCCTATTTACTTTAGTCTGTTTTTATAAACTGTCAGGAGGAACATGGTGCGCCGACGTCGTGTACCAGCAAACCTGTAGAGCACACACTGAGTCAAAATCGACCGAGGCCATAGGGTCGCCCTGTTGTGCTGACGGTGCTGCAAACCAGGAAGTTTGGCTTCACCTCGCAATATACTGTGCTGCTCCCCAGATGTGTTGAATGAGCAGGAGGAGGAAGAGCGGGTCTCCGGGGCCTTCATGCTCTCCACCGGTCAATCCCATGCAGTATTTCTCCGGTGCACGCAAGACAGAGAGCGGGAGGAGGCTTCTGGGTTGAAAGGCAATGTCCTCTCCCACGGCCAGCAATCCCTTCGCTTGACGACTGACATCTGGATCAGTCCAGGCGTGGCACAGTAAAAAAAGGAAAGTTACACTCCCACCCGGCAGTCATAGTTGCCTGGAAACTTGCTCTCTGCCTTTCAGAATCAGAATTGCTTGATTTTGCCAAATGCGGTGGGTGCATGAGAAGTTTGACTTGGTTAATCGGTGCTGACACATTACAAGACAGTTACACAGTCCCGATTTGACATTGTACATGCAGCGAGAAACCCAACAGGACCTCCGTTGTTCGGTTCTGACCTTAACAGAGTCAGTGGCAAGCAATGGGAAAGCTCAAGTAGAGTGTGAAATTCAATGATGTTGAAATGATCTTTCTCCAGCTCTGGAGAAAGCTGGGAGTTTGCAAGCAGTTGCATGATCATCTCACAAATCTTGAGGATCCTGTTTCAGACTTGGCCTCTCACACATGCTCTGAGTCCTCAATAGATCATTCCAGGTGAGGCCTGAATTTGCATGAAGCCAGCACGGTTTTCAGTCCCTACAGGTGTTCCAAAACAAGCTGGGAGATGAAGCTCAGCACTGCTGCCGCCTTGTAAAATGCCCCGAGTGGAATTGGACTGCGACTTTACACGTTTTATACACTCTGCTACACATTTGCATGCATGCATTTGTGTCCAAGTGTGTGTAAGTTCACATATGTGGGTGATTAATCTGTGTACATGGCCTTGTATGTTTGTGCTTGTAAGTAGAGTGTATGCATATGGCTGTGTGTGTGTGTGTGTGTGTGTGTGTGTGTGTGTATGAGAGAGGAATGTGTGTACGTGCCTTTATGTGTGGGTGTGTGTGAGCCTCGTTTTCCCAGGTCTTCACTCCAAAGTAGCACTTGGCGCTGAGAGCCTGGGCTGTAACACTTTAATAGCTGAGTTGTTTACTCTTTATACCAACCCACTTCACCCCCATTTTGGGACGGTTCCTCTGCTTTTGGCTTTGCTGCAACTTTTTTTTTTTTTTTACAGCTTGGTGTGCTCAACACCGTCTTGCTGACGGATTTTATGGCCCAATGGTCTGTGCGTGTGTGTGTGTGTGTGTGTGTGTGTTTTTTCTAAAATAATAACTACAGGTTATGCAATCTAACCTTGAGAAAGGCAGAACAGCCAAATGTTTGATCATAGTGCTAAGCTTCTTGTGTAAACTCGACAGGTTGCTGAGAGTGTATGAACCGGTTGACTTGAGCTGGTACATATGGAGCCGCTAGCCCTGGCAGCACTGGTGCCTTGCTTATTGAGTTACCTTGGGAATCAAACCACAAACCCTCTATCTACATTGCAACACATGTCTGCCTGCCAAGAAGATACTTTCAACCTTTTTCTTCTCAGCTGAAAGCTATATGTGGTGGTTGCGAGGTGCATCAGATTAATATTATAGCTGCAATCAGCCATGAAGATTTCACCGGCACCACAATTATTCTGCATAGAGCCTGCAGGGAGAAAATGCCGTCCGATATGATGATTAAAGGTGATCAACGCTTGCCAGGAAGTTGACATTTTCAATATTTGGCCACGGCGGCGGGCCTCGCATTGCACGCAAACGCGTTCTTTTCATCTTGTGAAGGGATAACAATTCCAAACGGAGCAGTGGGAACAAGATTCAAGGCTTTGACGGGGGGAAAAACTGATCAGTTTGATAGGGTGTGTGTGTGTGTGTGTGTGTGTACTGTGAGCTGGAGCATGTGGTTCACTGCTAATTCAAATCATAGGGTTGCCTTGGCTATTTGCTGCCTTACTGTGTGCTTAGTTTGCATGTGTGTGAGAACCCGCCGTCCCTGCTGTAGTTTAGTGCAGGCTAAGTATAGCACTGATGAATCTGAGTTGCGTTAAAAGCAGGTGTGAAACATACTTTTGAGCCTTCTGGAGGTTTTTTAGGTGTAATTCAGTTAATGTGAGATTGACAGAGTCCACTGGAGGAACACAAACACACTTTTAACATCTAAACCAGGTTTCTACATCGGTGCTCATCCAAAAGAGCTTTGAGGATGGTTATGTGGGAATTTCAGTAAACGGTTTCATCAAAGATTTTACATTCCTGAGTTTTTCTTGTAGGGAAATGAAAGATATTAAATTCAAATCACTTTTTTCAGGTCAATTAAATGATCCTCTGGGAGAAATGAATACAGATCCAGAGCTTACCCTAGCTGCTTTAGCTAATTAACTTTTAAATTGCTTCTTAGAAATCACTTTTATAGACTGCCTTTATGCAATAATTTTGCCCTCTCCTTTTAAAATATACAGTATTTTACTCTTACACCTTGTTGTAGGCCTTATGTAAACCCCCTTCCTTAAACATTAGAGTTATATAAATAATGTTTATTAATAACATACTGTGTATAGTGGTGGTATTCATTGCCAGCATTGCGGGGACATGAGGTGGGAAGCGGGAGAGAGGGACACGTTAGGTTAAATGATTCATTTTGCCAGCAGGCAGTCAGTGTATCAAAAGATGGGGGGAACATGAGGAGGGAATTATGGGTACATTTTCCACCGCTGTCCTCAGATCTGCCAAGCCCAAACGCCGAGCTGAAACAGCAGCCGGCTTACTTAGTGGCTGCACTCTGTCTGTCCTCAGCCTAAGACACTTCTGCTAATGTTTTGGGCTCAAGCGTTAGCCGCACTGGGCAGAAGTATGTTTGCCTTGGAAAGTGGCAGCGAGGCCGGTGAGCGCTGCCATCCACGTCAAGTGGTACACCGTCTAATACCGGCCCGGGCGAACTTGGACGCCTAACGTGAAGAATTACATCTGCGGTTGTTTCAACACGAGCCTGAAGTGGTCGGCCCAGAGGCAATATCGCATCCAGAGGTCGCGAGGGGTGTAATTAGAGGAGATCTGTTTAAATATTTTAACATATTTATTGATGCTCTATGACATGTGGAATTATGCCCCTCTTGCGTCAGGGACTGCAAAAGCTTCCCAGTTGCAGTGTTTTTTTTTTGTTTTTTTTTTCTGGGAGTTCTTTCAGCGGCGAGG
>OMLB01046512.1:29069-39527 GCA_900302555.1 Myripristis jacobus | reverse complement strand
GGTGTCGCTTCCGGCGGCGGCACCGGTCACCATGTCGAACAGCGAGGATCCATTTCCACTTCAATCAGAGCCACCGACCCGGCTGAAAGAGAACAAGGCAGGAGAAAAGAAGAAAGAGAAAAGAATAGAGTGAGGGAAAGAAAGAGAGAGAGAGAGAGCTGCAGTGGAGCAGTGTCATCCTCTGAATTCTCATCATCTCGGCTTCATATCTATAGTTCTCAAGTGTGTGTGTGTGTTGAGCCACCTTTGAAGCTCTCTGCAGCATTGCTTTATTTCATATAACATAAGTCACTTCATTTCTTGCTTTCTCTCTGCCCCCCCACCCCTTCCTTCCCTCCCTCCTGCTTGGAAAATCCTCTCCATATTAGGGTAGTAAGATGAGGTTTGTGGTGACGGAGGCGATTCCCCCACGGCTGCAAAATATCACTTTCTCCCCATCGGGGCAGGGGGGAGGAATTACTGACACGCACCACAAAAAACAAGTGGCCCGGGTCTCGAGTTTCATGGGCCCGCAGATTCAAAACCCTCCATTCGAGAGGAGCGTATCGTTTACAAAGCCTTTCCAGGGATAGCAGTTTTTTATCGGCGAAAATGACTCACGAGTCGGAATTTTTAAAAAGCAAACCCTGCGTCCTCGGAGGATGTTGTTTTTTTTTTTTTTTGGTCATTTAGTCTCATTTTGAAGAGGGAGAAAGAGAGGGAGAGCGAGGCAGCGGGCTCGGCGTCACGTGGCCTTGCAGCGGTGTGGAACGTTTTGGTTTAAGCGATAATTAGGGGGTTGCCCCCTTTCTCGAAAAATCATCACAGTTTCGAAAAACCAGATATTTTCCCCCCTCGTATCCCCATCAAAGCAGCTCAATTTGTGCCTTGACGAATGATTTTTTTCTTTTTCTTGTCTTTTTTCTTTTTTTTTTTGCAATGCCAGAAGCATTTCAGTCGAAAGGCTGCGGTGACCTCAGTGATGATGACGGATGGTGTGGAAAAGGCACAGAGAGAAATGACAAGAAAGGAAAAATAGAAAAATAGATCATAAAACATAATTGAAAAATATAGCCATTTTGATTGGAGAGTGCAGAAAGATGGAAATGTGGTATATTGAATGATTAAACACATATTATTCATATACGTATTATTTAGTGTATCTGTCTCGCTCTGTATAGGTAAGATAAATCTAGTCTTTCTTTCTTTTCTGGGATGGAAACCTACAAGTAAATGTTAATGGAAAGACACTAGTTTTGATTTACAGTACAGTTATTTTATTGTACTGGATGGTTAAAAGCCTTTACTAATTCACAAGAGATTGAGGATGAATGCATCAATGAGAATTCCTACAAAAGCTGCCACTGCAGGTTATAAATTTACGAAATATTCCTTTATTTTAATGACTTCCCCATTAAAAGTCTCATTCTAGCCCACCAGTAAGCTGCCGGTGCAGACGAAGTGCAGTGTGTTATGACTCTACAGCATGAAGCCACTCGCTGCAAATTGCAAGTGACCGGCACACACACCATGGCTGTTAGGATTAACTGCTGTGAAGCCAGCCACACACACACACACACACACAACATGCACACATACGCCAAGGTCCCATATCCACTCCTATTTGCAAAGCCGCAGAGACACTGTGTTGCTATTCACACAGTAATGAGCCTCTGCCACTGAAGTTACTGAGGCACTTTTAGAGACAGAGACAGACAGAGAGACAGGGACAGAGAGAGAGAGACAGAGAGAGACAGAGACAGACAGAGAGAGAGACAGAGTAAGAGACAGAGAGAAACAGAATGATAGAGAGACAGAAAGACAGAGAGAGAGAGACAGAGGGAGACAGACACAGAGAGACAGCGTAAGGCAGCAAGAGAGAGACAGACAGCGATACAGGGACAGAGAGAGACCGTAAGAGACAGAGAAAGACAGACAGACCGAGAAAGAGCGAGAGAGAGACAGTGAGGGAGAGAGAGAGACAGAAAGAGAGAAAGACAGATAGACAGAGAGACAGACAGACAGAGATAGAGAGACAGAAAGAGAGAAAGACAGACAGACAGACAGACAGAGAGACTCAGATGTCCATGCAGCAGTGCGGTCTGAGCGGCTGCAGAGAGGCCGTGAGCGTTCCTGAGCAGCTCAGTAGGTTGGAGCCCAGCACTAAATAACTAACCGCTGGACTTGTTTAAAAGTCTGCTTTTACAAGCTGCTGCTTACTTCTCACTGGAAAAAAGTTGAACTGCAGCAAAGCCTCCATCAAGACGTACGCACAGGCCTTTTGTTCCACAGTCATATCTGCATCTGCAAGGTCATAAAATGCAAAGTCTCATCAATAAAAACAAAAGATGCTGGTTTTTGGACAGGATAGCTGCAGTGTTAGTGATGTCTGAAAGCAGGTCAAACGAGAGGAACCACCATGCCAAATGTAATTTTAGGTGTTTAGTGTTTTAACCTCATTATCATTGCAACAATAACTCTGAGGCCTTGGTGTAGAGCTGCAGCTGAATCTTTTTTTTTTTTTTTTTTGGCAAACAGAAAAAAGGTGACCGCTTGCTCTGCGTGATCAAACGAAGATCAAGAAAAGTGTCAGGTGCTCTTGGAAGCGGGGGAAAGCAGAGCACTTCAAACAAGAAGGGCCATCCAGGCACTCCAGATATCAGAAAATGTGACGATGAGAAAGGGAATATTAAAAAGCCTTTATTGTAGCGGCTAAATCGTTAAAAAAAGCCGACATGTTTCGACTGCTGAAGGTCTTTGTCAGGGCTTTACACAGTACAGGTGCGGCCTCACCTGTATAGATACAACAACCAATAGTAGGCAATCACATGACCCAGAGAAAAAACACAAAATTACACAGAAAAATACACATAAGCATCATAACAGGAAAATAGGTACCCATATATAGGTTTTGAGAATTAAAAAAAAAAAGATTGATTAGTTGATGATTTTCTTTGTTGATGAATTTGCTCATTCATTTATCAATCATTTAGTGCATAATGTGTGAATAAATGACCAATGTTTATGAGAAATTAGCCTTCAAATTGCTTTCTTGGTCTGACCAGCAGCCAAAAATAATTTTATAATGATTTGAACAGTAATCACTAGCGTCTGAGTGATGGCAGTGAGGCTGGAATCAGACAACATGTGAGATTTCTGCTTGATAAATGGCTCCTCTGCCGGCCTCTCCTCTGCTTTTTACAAGAGGAAGTATCTGGGAATGTTTTACCACAGGGAGCTTACTTTACAGAATAAGACAGGAACTGTTTTTTTCTTTGCAAATAGGACGTTACATTATTCCCACTCCGCCATCCTAACTGCATTGTTTCTAGCTGATGTGCACTTACCTGGTCAGAAATCCTACATCTCACATCTTTATGGGAAACTGCATCTTAATTTGGAGAAACATGAAAGAGATAGTGACTGTGAAATGCCAGCTGAATTCTACAGAGCTAAACTGCTTCCCAACCACTCTGCTGCCAAGGTCTGGGGTTTGATTCCCATCGGGGTCAACCGTGCGGAAAAGGCTCGCATGAAGCTGTGAAGTGCTTTGGAAAACCCTCACTGACTGGTGAAGGCTGCGTGTGTTTATATGTGAAAACTGCAGCTCGGGGTCCCGATTGAGAATCTATACGCCAAATGAAATGAAATGCTATCTCATCCCATAAGCGGTGCATGCCTGGCCCTCGGGGTGAAAATATTATATTGAGGAGGTAAATCAGAAACACACCCTGGGATCTCCCCTGTTGCCTCTTGTGTGTTTTTCCCTCTCCATATTGTCCGAGCCGTCGAGAGCAAACAAACGGCCTCCTTCCCGGAAAATTGATTTGTTTTCCTTCCCCTGTCAGCCTGATCGGATTCGGGAAGGAAGAGGTGAGGAGAGAGAGAGAGAGAGAGAGAGAGAGGAAGAGGAAGAAAGCGAGGAGCGAGACAGGAGAAGGAGGCGAATTAGCTCAGCAGAGAGGCGATAAGGATGGAGAGAGAGAGAGGAAAAGGATCGTGTGTTTCAGATTTTAAGGCCCGGCCCGGCGGTGAACCCTCGCTTATTCAGCCACATTATGTCATCCAGACAAAACACCTGATTCTCTCATCATCTCCTCTCTGTCTCATAGAGCAGACTGCCTCTCCTCCTCCCTCTGCATCAGGGTGCACGCATGGCTTTGGGATCACTTTTCTGAGGAAAGACGAGGGGGAAACGGAGGGGATAAAGGGCAGATGGAGGAAGATGCAATAGACGCAAGAGATGGAGGACAAAATGAGATAGAGAAGCATGAAGTTGGAGAAGAAGGGAGGAGAAAACAGAGGACAGAGGGAGAATATGAAGAGCTAAAAGTGGATCGAGAGCCGAGGCGAAATGAGACGGAGTAGCCTGATCAAAGCGGGGGTTTTGCAGCTTTTTGCAACAGCATGTAAAGCTGTATTCGACAAAATGTTTCCTGCATTATTCTCCTCAGCTCCGCTCACTCCACACTGTCCACCCATTCATCCAGCAGGGGGCCAGGCAGGCAAGTTCTTGAAGTAGAAATCTTGAAAATTACATTTGCAGATTTTAATTTTGGTGCTAGATGGTCATTGCTCAGCTAAACCATGTGGGCGGGAACACACCTGAAACATCTGCCCGACAACCAGACACTGAGAAAATCTTTCATGAGCTGGATATCGGTAAACAGAGAAATTTATTTATATGAAAATATCTCCAGTTATTACTTTAACTGACTCTCTTATCTGAGGCAACTTGAAAGGATAATGAACAGTGTGATCACCTCGAAGTGTATTATTTTGAGATAGTGACAATATCCTGCTTTTTACATGACTCTGTATGAAAGAAAGCAATAATCTGGTGCAAAATCTAAATTTGCATATGACTTTATTAGCCTTTCAGACTCCGCTAAAACAATTAGTCCATAGACATGTCAGTACTGTAGCATTGCAGCTGTGTTAGTTGCTGTTTTCCTCTGGATTTCTTTTCCAGTGACATTTCAGCCTCCAACCATGAATCACACGTTTCATATTCCCCATATAATTAAAAGTGCCGTGTATGAATAAATATTGCAGAGCAGTATCATTATAAGCAAGCAATAGTGATTCTGGATAGATTTATTTGAGAGCAAAGTAGTAAATGAAGAAGTATGTTACGCAATAAGAGCTGGGGATTGGTGAGTTGTTTTGATGAGTTGGTAAGAGTGAATTAGAGCCAGCAGTGGAGGAACACACAGGAGAGTGCGATGTGAGGAGTTTTATTCGAAGATAAAAGTTTCTTACTGACACCAGAAAAATGGGAAATTGACTCTGCTGTTCCCTCTGGACAGAGATGATCACTCCCACAATCAAAGCGACCGCGCACAACAAGCCATTATTAGAAACAAGTTATTTTTATGAGGCAATTTGGCAACCTCCGATGGCAATCTGTTCCACTCAAGTCTGTGCAATGGTGGAACTTACTGTGAGTTTTGCTCCAAAATGAAATATCTGTTAAAAAGAAAAAAAAAACAAAACGGTGCTGTTATTATTAGCACAAGATTAAAACTTAACTCCCGAGTTAGACAAAGCACTTTTGCACTTTTTCTAGCTGAATATTTCTCAGGATCTTGAATAATGAACTTGAGATAATGACTTTTTTCAATTTTTTTCCCCTCTTGAAGTAGTTTTGAATAGAGTGCTTTATCTGCTCGACCACAGGCTACTTTAAGAGACAGGTTATTACTTGAGACCGGGCTCTTATTGTGCTAGCCCCGGTGTCTTCTGCTTGTTATTCGTGGCAGGTAGCGGCACTTGACTAGACACTTAACACTCGCTATCACCATCTTCCTCCTGGCCTGGTCGGCAAGATGAGAGCATCGATAAAGGATTCATTGCTTCCCGTGCACATCTCTCTTCCAATTCGCCACCTTCACTTCACCCCCCTCACACACACACACACACACAAATAATTTCTCCTCTCTCTCTCTCTCTTAATGTCAGGTGTGCTTGCGAGGGCTGCCGGCAACAATGATTTATTTATTCTGTTGTGTTGTTGGCGGTGTGTGTATACTATGGTGTACAGGAGAGTTTTTAGGCTGTTGTGTGAGTCGTTGTTTCATTGAATAACGTCAGGATTTTAGCCTCCAACAGTTGAGTAAAGAGAAGGAGGGGATTATTTGTGAGATGCTAATCTGATATTTGTCTTACGCTGCTGGATGCTCCTGTAATGAGGGGAAAAAGGAAAAAACGGTGCATAATCCTGTTCTATATGTATTGCTCTTCATTTGGATAATGTTTCAGAGTTGAGGCCTTGTGCAAGATGAAGTGAAAGTGTAAAACACAGTCACTTGTGGGCTGTGTTGGCAATACTCCCGGTGTAATCGTGTTGCCAAAAAGAAAATCAATCAAACCATCAAACGTTTAGGGAGTGGTAAGACAGAGAGAGAGAGATTTTGCATCCATCAGAAGTGGATTGAGGTGTTGTATTCTCCATGGGGTGGATTTAATGATGGACAGGGCTGTGTGTTATTCCACAGATGATTAGTAAACATTTAAATGTATGTCAACATTTAAATCTGACGTGAATGCTTTTTTCATACTAGATTATAAACCCACTGATATATTTCATTTTTCCACAATGTCTGACCTTTATTCTCACACTCCAGTTGTGCACAAAACGGATCCAATCAAAACACCAACCAGTAGACAACAGAAAGAGTCGTATCAGAGCATCACAAACACTTCAATCTGAAAATCTAATCAATAGGAGCGCATTATCATAAATCATAAAGTGCATGTACGAGGTAGAGTAGAAAAGCTTTTGGAGGCGCAGGATCCGTCACGTTCAGTTTTTTCCTGCTGCGGTTTTGCATTTCATGTGAACTGATCCCCCGGCGTCTGACGACTAAACACCCCTCATTTCTCTCCGGCGGCTTTCTTTTCAAACCCGGTAAACAAAAAGTGTTTCGGCGGCGAGGGGGTTCCTGCGCTAACGGTTGCGCTAACAGCACGGAGATGCGCTCGGCTGGAAAAATTGACTTTATCCAGCACACGCCGTCCAAGCTCTCGTCTCGTACGAGATGGATTTCATTTCTCCCCCAAGGTTTTTGTGTTTGTAAAGGATTTACTCTGCATATTGATGCTAAAAAAACTGTCCACACCAGCTTTTGCCTGATTATTAAGTGTGTGTGCAGATGTATCCGTGCAGGAATTCCCACATTTTACTGCACACTCGTCAAACTGCTGTGCACTGTTTTGTACCCTTTTGTAATAGTTGGAAGGCATAAGGACCTATAGTATACTCAATTGTATAGCATTTAAGAAATAATTATCTAAAGTGCTGATGTGCTGTAAATGCATGAATGGGGTTTTTAACAAAAGCTGCCACTGGAAAAGCGTGAGAAACACACACGCTGCTCTCATAGGTGCACACTCTCAACACTTCACTGCAGCCCCAACAGTCATTTCTTATAATTCGCTCTCTCTCCATAAGGCAAACAATTGATCTCCAGCAGCAGCAGCAGCAAACCCCTGGGCTTTCAGGCTCGGCTTGCTGGCGTGTGCTGCAGTGCATTCTGGGAGCGTGAAGCCAGATTGCTTAGTTGGTGTCTGCTCGGCGCTCTGTACCTCTTAGGATTTTTTTTTCTTTTTTTAAGCTAAATAAGGGAAAAACAAATCAATCAGTGTTAAGTGCAGGAGCTCAGTCCAACTGTGCTGACTGAGTCGGAAGAAAGGTGACCTCGCAGGTGTGTGTGTGTGTGTGTGTATTTCTCTCTCTATTCTTGTGATTATGTGTGCTTTTGTGTTGCAAATAAGCCTTGTTTTGTCGCTTGAAGACACATTTTTGACTTCATTCAGTGGGGTTTTGAAATGATTTCATAAACGTAAGAGGTTGGAGAATTTTACCAACCCATCGAGGCAATCCTTCAGTCGACAAGAAAACATGAAATTGCAAAAATTTGAGTTATTTAAGTCTGCTGAACCTTGTAAGATTCAGCTCTTCACTCTTGATTTTATTGCTGTGGACGGTGTGAGTGACACGTTTCAGAAGCCACTCAGCGAGCCAAGGACTTATAAACAGTGCCGTGGACATGCAGGAGGATGATGATTGACGAGGCACCAACCACCGTCGTGCAAGATTTGGATAAAATACATGTTTCTTGCAGTGTGAAAATGAGGCACAGCGGTGATTACAGGATGCTTCTCTGGTGGCGTTTTCTTCACCACCGAGGGACCAAGAGTCTTCCTCAAGCAAAAACACCCTCTCCTCCAATGAATTTCTCAACTGCTAGCCTTTGTTCACCTTCATAAACATGCATTTTTTTCCAAATCTTGTGCAGCGGCTGCTCATCAACCTTTGTTCTTCAGCTCACACACCACTCTTCCAACTTCTTGAGGCTTGGCTGAACTGCATCATTTATGACTTTCCTGTCAATACACTGAAAGGGTAAAGGGTGTTGAAACTCTCAGGTGGGATCCAACAGTTCAACCCCTAGGGGGCAGTGCAATACAAGTTTGCTGCTGGTCTTCAGTCTCTCTTTAAAGGGGAGGGTCATCTAAATCTTGGAATAGCCTGACTCTTGTAAATGCTGCCTCGATCGTCGATTGCTGGATGTTTTAAGCAAGGTGATAACCTGCGAGTGCAAATATTTAAATTTATTTGAGCTGCCCCGGTGGGAATCAAAGCCACAAGCCGGGAAGTGTTAGCATCAGGCTCTCATCTGCTGGTCCAATGCTGCAGAAAGCTTCAGGTCCGGCTGTCTGCCTTTGATCACTTCCCTCTGAGTCTGGACGCTGATTATCAAACGCTTGGGCCAAAACTTGATGTCCGCTAATCAGCAGCAGAATATACAGACTGTACTTCCCTTTTAAATATGCACATTTCGACTCAGGCCTACATCAAACATCCTTACTACAGCACTTTGATCCTCGGCGCCCAAATTTGATGTTTAATTTATGCATTTATCCCCTTGAAATTAATCAGGAACTGTGGAGTTTTCTCCTCTTTGCTGGTCACGACTTATAATTGCCCTGTTTAATCGAAGCTAATGGAAGAGGAGACTGTTGACTTACAGACGGCCCGATACTCCGCAGCGACAGCAGCTCTAGTAGTGTAAGTCACAATAAAATGGGCTTCTTGCTTTCTTAAGTTGATGTCTTTCCATTGAAATAGATTGTTGGGGCAGGGATTAGTGTGGAGAAGCAGTTTCATTTGATGGACAGGGTGTGGCTATTCAAAAATGTTTGTTTGGTTGCATTTTTTGCTCAGGTCTGCTGTTTTACAGATACACTGCAATGAGATTTTGATATAAAATGACCAAAAAATACACATTTTGTAAACTCTTTGGCAGGTATTGTTAAATACATGAATATTTTGGCACGGGAAATGAGCTAACAAGGTGACAAAGTCTTTTTTTTTCATGGTTACTTTAACTGCATGCTTGCTGCAATCCTGCTGCATCTCTTAGAAGAGCTTCCCAGACATTTCAAACATTTCAGACAATTTTTATGTGATTTTTTTTTTTTTTTCAGGTGTCAGAAAGTTCAAGGAATGCTCTGGCAAGAATAGTTTTGGAGGATCTGAATGTGTTCTGTAACATTGGAGAAAGAAAGGCTGCAGTGGTTGTTGCGGGCCTGGTGCAGGACTGCAGCAGGAATGATGCCGAGTTTCTGACTGCTACTGTTGTAAGTCGGCGTCCTCAGCCGCTCCACAGTGCCGTCTTTCTTTCCTCAGTATTTTTGGACTCTGACTCAGTTACGGCGCTACAGTATCCAACCTTTTTTATTGGGCCTGTCCCGTTGACTCTGGGTCTAGACACAGGGCAAATAGACTGGAAAAACGCTCGGTGTCTCGTCCCAGACACATCTCTCTCGATCACTCTCACTCCTCAGGGAGAAGAGAAGTCTCTCCTTCTTCCCCCTTCCCCTCTCCCCTCACTCCTCACTCCTCACTCCTCCCTGACTGCAAAAAATATCCTCAACAAGTCATTTAATCTCATGTTCAGTGTTAAAATCCTGCTTTTCTTCAAACAAGGTACAAAATCTGCCAGTGGGATGTGATAATCCCACTTGTTTCAGGATTTTTTAAGTATAAATATGATTAAACAGGGCAGAGTAAGACAGATCAGCTGACTAGGATCAAGAAAATTACACTTGATACAAGAAAATTGGGGATACAAGTTGATTAGCATTCAATCCCACTGGCAGGTTGTTTACCTCCTTTGAAGAAAAACACGATTGTCTTGTCAATCTCTTTTCCAAAATTTGGATCCCCAGCCCTCGCCCTCGGTCCTGTCCTCATCTGAAGGGAGAAGACAGGCCGGTTACTTTGCTGTCAGTCAACCTTGCAGGCATTATATCGCTCTGTTGTCTCTGCCAGTGAACTGAAGCCGCTGTCACTCTAAATCCATTAGGAACGGGTCATAAATAATGCTGTCAGCCGCCGGCCCCTTTGTAACCCAATCCCGTTGACCCTCGCCCCTTTTTCCCATCTGCGGATCCCCCCAAAGACCCCCCCCC
>OMLB01046489.1:6724-18980 GCA_900302555.1 Myripristis jacobus | reverse complement strand
ATCATAAAAGGACCCGTGTTGATGGACTCCTACACGGGGCAACAGATAGACCATGTGTCATGGCTAACTAGAGGTTTGGGTTGGGCATCACTTGACCTGGAACTGGAACATCTGGTTCCAGCATGGCAAGAACCAACTGTATCGAAACACACTTCATGATTCCTGTTATCACCAGATTTTTGGTTTGTACTGGTACTCGCATCTGCATTGCATCTGCATGTGACATGAGAGAAAACTGTGGCAAGAAACCATTCGAGTGTCAGTCAAGTCTCAAAGTAATGCCATATTTTGTCCTGAATTTTATTAAAGCTCAGACAGAAAACACAGGGGCCATGCACTCAGAAGCAGAAGAGTAACTGCTCATATATTTCTCCATAATGATATAGTTAATACTGCATTTTTGTGAGGCATCAAAGTGCATGATGGTTATAATCAACGTACAGTCATCATTTGTTATCGTCAATGTGCAAAGCGTGAACTTGAGCACTTCTTGATAATCACAGTAACATGAGACAAAGGTTATGTTGTAAACCAATAAAAGGACATTAAAGAATCAAATTTTAAAAAGGGAATTGTGAAGGCAATGACATTGATCAAATCTTATCAATATCCTGCCCTAACAGTAGAAAAGAAAGTCTGAATAACAAAGTCCTAAGAGGCCAGAGTAGGCATCCGTGGTACAGCTCTTTCACGATTACATATCTATGATATTTCCAAACAGATTTAACTGTGTTACTTCAGATCACATTAGAGTGAATTATGGTGTGCCACAAGGTTCCATCCTAGGCCCAATTCTGTTTCACATGCTGCCTCTCAGCGACTGAAAACATAAATACAGTACAGAGTATCACTCCTATGCAGAAGATACTCATCTCTTCATCTTCACGGATTCTAACACTCACTTACACAAACATACTTAGAGAGATGCTTATCTGCAGTCAAAAGCTGGGGGACAATTCAGCAGAGTAACAGCTTGCCAACACAAGGGCATGAACCCCCGGCCACTGTTTGAAGGGAAGTCAGCCTGCTCACTACCCCGCTGCCACCTTTTGGCCTTCACTCACCATGCCAGTGCCATTGCAGTAATGACAGTGAGACACCTTGGTGCCTGGCTCGCTGCCCTTCCCATCACACCTCGGACAGGCATCTTCAAGATTCACAGTCATCTCCTTGTTCACGCCCTTTGCTGCCTGGGCAAATGTAAGCTCCATCACAAACTACAGAAAAACACAAGGAGAGGGAGAGAGTAAAATACTTCAATAATATAAACGTAAGGTCATGTATAATTTACAGCCATTATGAAAATACACAGTTTGAACAAGAATGTATGTATGAGGAGTACATCCACTGTTTGCACATGATTTAGCATTTCATCATTTAAATCTCTTGGCCTGTGTAAAACATAATGCAATAATCCCTCCTTGCCCTAACCTCAGGCCTATGTTCAAACATGCTGCTGAAGTCTCCAAAGCCCCCGCCGCTGGTGAACTCTCCAAAGATCTTCCTGAAGAGCTCCTCGGGGTCAAGAGTAGCTCCTCCAGCCCTGTAGTACTGCTGCTGGCTTGCCCCTGCACCTCCGCCTCGGCTGGGGTCGAAGCCTGCTGCCCCATATGTGTCATACTGCTTCCTCTTCACCTCATCGCTCAGTACCTACAACCAAAATAGTGCATGGAATGGTCAACAGCTTTGACTCGCTGCCTCACTTAGCATTTTGCACAAAACACACAGAGGCCTGAGAACATCTTTAGAGTTTAGGTTTAGCATTTCTGTGCCAGTTTGGTTGAGGATGCCCTGCTTACTGGTTAGCAGCTCAATCCCTACCACAAATAGTGCCCAATAATGATAAGATATACAGGCATATTTTATCATGAAATACCAGTAGTGCCCAGTAATGATAAAATATACCTGGGAAAGGGCATTTCACAAACATGTAGGCCTACTACATATGTGTGCTACTCTCATGTAAGTTGCTTTATTTACTGTCCTTTTTGCACATGTAACTGTGACTTGTGATTATTATATACATGTTATCATCTATTTTACAATTACTGTCATCAAAGACAATAGATGGAAATATGTCTGATGACTTTATTGTGACATCCTTTACAGTGTGACTGAGGTATTGTACTGCATGTCTTGGTTTTATTGTTGTAAAATAAAAATGAACTAAAGCAAAGCTGTGTACAGTACTGTGTACCTCATAGGCTTCAGCCAGCTTGGCAAATTTCTCTTTGGCTTCTGGGTCATCCGGGTTGGTGTCTGGGTGATACTTTTTTGCCATCTGGAGACAGAAAGCCAAAGAGTGAGGAGAAAGATGAGTGCACTGAATGATTCAAACTCATCTGTCTAAGATCGTCTTAACAGACCCAGTTTCCAAATACGCAAGGGGGTGTGTTCACAAAAGGACTGAAATGTGCTGGCAGCCATTCAATAAATTCACCAAGATGGTCACTAATTGACATTTGCAATTCAGGTGAAACTGTTAAGAAGCTGAGATCAATGGAAGTTCAAAAGGAACGCAGCGTCTACTTTTTTCATCACAATGATAGCTATGGCTGTAGCCACGCAAAGGCACTGCCACTGTCTGTCTGCATTACAATTTCATTATTACTAAATCAGTTTCAAGGAAAAATAGGCAGCTCAAGCTCCTCAAAAACATTCTCAAACCTGGTAGTAGGCTTTCTTGATGTCCTTCTGTGATGCATTTCGGGAGACTCCCAAAACTTCATAAAAGTCCTGCTTGTTTGCTGAGAAGCTGCTGGTGTGTAAAGAGTGGCAGCTAATGGTATGGGGACATCTCACCCCTGCGGAGAAAAAAATGCATTAAGAACTCGTTGATTATGTGGCCCATCGCTGCAGCAGCTGGCTGTCTAATGTTACAGGAAACTGGCTATCCATCTGTTGAAGCAGGAGTACAGGGGACAAGGTGCAAAGAACAAAATTAGCCCATAGCTTAACTAATACACAGTGCAGTATGTTTTGCCTTTACAAACCAAATATGAACACAATCCTGCTCCTCAGACATTACAGCTATAAAATAGGGACACATGATATTGGATTTTTTTGCTGATGTTTTTGACCGATTGCCAATACACAGGATGCACATATTTTTTCCACCTATATGCAGAGACCATCAAGTCTCCTCTGAAGTGGAATTAGCATATTATTATGCCTACTCCAATCGCAACAGCCCACTAGCAAAATGTATACATTCACTGGGCAACATAATAAAAATTACTTCAATTGCAAAATATTGCAATTTGCTGATATTATCGTGCATCACTACCATGAAGCATAACTTTGGCACATCTGAGGCACACACTGTGCCTTTGACACTTGGGCATACTGCACCCTCATAGGATGCTGGTAGGCATTTACCACAAACTGAGCTGAATGACACACACATGTAAACAGAAACTGGATTCTGTATTTATCAGTCAAAGAACACAAATCAGGACAGGGCTGAAGTGAAGGGAAAAAAGTAGTTGTGATGTAGTTAAGCTACATGTTGTCACTGTATTGTAGGTCAGCTTGCTGCATTTCTCTGGAGGGGAGCTTCAGTGTAGTGAAGCTTCATTTAATGTACAGTAACTGGGAGCTTAACTCACTACATTTTCCAAGTAGCTTGCCCAACACTGTGTGTATAGTAGTGGCTGACGGAGGCTTTAGCATTACATGAAGCTTTCCTAACCTGCACATGTAGGAGTGAGGGTGCTGACAGAGTGCCATGGAGCCAACACAACCAACACCACTGACACCACTGACACCATTAACACCACTGACAGAGGACAGTTACATCACACTGCAGACAGGGCTACTGGGCAGCAGCAGCTAACGATAGCTGTAGCATTAGTAAACACACATAATAACAGCTGAAGGACCAAGGAGCTGGCATTGAAAAAGGCCCGTAAGCTGCAGGCAGAGTGGAGCAGAGGGCAGCTGGGAGCAGCCAGCCCTGTTCTTGCATCAGAGCCAGGCGTTACCTGTCAGGACTCTCAATGTCACGGCGCTTCCGGCGCTCCAAAAGCTCCGGCTGCCCGCTGTGCTACACCGAGGTGTCTTCCATACTGAGGCCGGCCAACCCTCTCCATGTCCGGCGGAGGAAAGCAGCAAACAACCCCGACGCTGTCCAGAAGAAACTGATGTTGATATCCAACGTGTTGTGAGCCGGGCAGCGGAGGACGCCATTTTGGCGTCACTACCGTCAACAGGCAGCGGCGGTGTGGCGGTGTGCGCATGCGCGAGAGCTTTGGGGACTAGAATAGAATAGAATAGAATAGAATAGAATAGAATACAATAGAAAGCACAGAAGAAGAAAACAAAAACATTTGTGTTAGAAAAAAACCACAAACATTTGGCAAAATCTCACCTTAAGACTTCCTCTTACTTCTTCATGTCCTCTTCCTTTTCCTCCTCCTCTTCCTCCTCTAGTTCTCTTCCTCTCTGTCCGGCAGTGCTGTCCATGGAGGCCGATGGACAGAGAGGAAGAGGGCTGAGGAGGAGGAGGAGGAGGTGAAGAAGTAAGATGAAGTCTTATGGCCAGACTCAAAAAGAAGGCGAGATTCATTCATGCTTTACACATTCAGATACCTACGTGTGTGTGTGTGTCCTTTTTGCACATCTGACGATGGCCAGTGATTCTCAGAGTGACACACATTGACTGTATGAAAGTTATCTGATATGCACTTTTTTTTTCTTTTTTTTTTTTTAGGTTTGCCCATGTCCTATCCAGTGACACTGAGGGGGCCAAGGACCTGTGCTGGAAGCTGGCTGTGGTGCAGTTTAAAATACTAAGAATTAGGAGTGTAACGGTACATGTATTCGTATTGAAAATTTTCGGTACAGGACGTTGGGTTCGGTACAGGGCGTTGGGTTCAGTACAGGACGTTGGGTTCGGTACAGGGCGTTGGGTTCGGTACAGGACGTTGGGTTCGGTACAGGGCGTTGGGCGTTGGGTTCGGTACAGGGCGTTGGGTTCGGTACAGGACGTTGGGTTCGGTACAGGGCGTTGGGCGTTGGGTTCAGTACAGGGCGTTGGGCGTTGGGTTCAGTACAGGACGTTGGGTTCGGTACAGGACGTTGGGTTCAGTACAGGGCGTTGGGCGTTGGGTTCAGTACAGGACGTTGGGTTCAGTACAGGACGTTGGGTTCGGTACAGGACGTTGGGTTCGGTACAGGGCGTTGGGTTTGGTACAGGACGTTGGGTTCGGTACAGGGCGTTGGGTTCAGTACAGAGGTGTGCAGCTCGGGTGAGTTACCACATGAGTATAATAGGTGGTGGAACATAAGTTTCGTTTTCATTTCTCCATATCCACCTGCAGCTACACGTGGAAAACAGTAGAGGGCAGCAGTGCGCCATGGAGCGTCTAATCTCTCTCGCAGAAGAAGAAGCATAATAAGCTACACCTGAAGCCTGAGCACTGATGTCATGGCTACGGCTAATGCTACCGAAACCGGCACCAGCGAGAAACTAGAGCTTGCAGAGCGCCCCCTGTCGTTAAAATCTCCTGTTTGGGAAAACTTCGGCTTCCTGCTCAAATATCGCAACGGACAAAGACAAGTGGATAAAACGAAGGCGGTGTGCCGACATTGCTCAGCTGAGATCGGGTACGTTCATGGCAACACGACAAACATGCTGTTTCATTTGAAACGGCGTCATGTGTGAATATCTCTGGTACAAGAAAAAAAACACCTTTGTGCAAACACAGCCGACCACGGCATTCAAGCAGCCGCTCCCTAGCAATTCAGATCGGGCCAAAGCTATAACAACTGCCATCGGAGTTTTTATAAATATATATTTTATATATATTTTGTTTATTTGACAATATTATATTTATTGGCAAACTTATTTTATATATATTTTTGTTTATTTGAGAAAATTTTACCTATTGGAAAACTTATTTTATATATATTTTTTTTTTATAATGAGAATATTTATTGGAAAACTTATTACCAGCACTTAGCAGCAGTATTCTATTTTTTTCTATATTTTGTATAATGTTACAATAAAGTTCCTAACAAACATAAAATTGCTTGTTTAAGGCAATTTTATGTTTTGCAATTTGTTCCCATACTGTACTGAACCGAGACCTCAAAACCGAGGTACGTACCGAACCGTGATTTTTGTGTATCGTTACACCCCTGCTAAGAATATGTGGTGGGGCTTTTAGAGCAATGCTGATCAATGCTCTTTTAATTGAAATGGAGCAAAGCACCTTAGAGCTGAGAAGAAGCAAAGCGTCTCTGAACCACTGGTCTAAAGGACAGAGTTCCAGCTTCCTGATACCTGCTAAGTGCTTGTTGGAAGAGCACAGGGAACGTCAGGGCAGGGGCGGAAAAGTCAGGAGGGGAGTCTAGTAAATTCCACGGATGAGAGAGCATGGGACGGGGGAGTGAAAGATTTGTTGGCGGGCCTGGCAGAGTGCTGGCCACCTGTTGCACCATGGCTTTTGCCAGAACCTGCTGTAGATTTTTCCATATTGGACTGAATCAAGAAGGATGCAGGTGATCCTGCGAACTTAGTTATTGACAATTTTAAAGAAGAATGGACAGATTATATACAGCTTCACACTGACGGTTCCAGGAATCTGAACAATGGAAAATGCACAACAGGAATAAACATTCTGCAGTTACAGATCCAATGTGGAAAGCAGATATTAAACCAAATGTCTGTCTTCACTGCAGATCTTGTGGCCATAGTGTGGGCACTCGGGTGGGTGGAGGAAGTTAGCTCAGGAAAGATTATTATATGCTGACATTCTACTGCGTCACCAGTGATTAAATTGGATTAGATTAGATTAGACAGCTTTATCAGTCCTCAAAGGAGGAACTCATTTGCTACGAATTGAGTAGTGGCAAATATCAGACTTGTGTAGAAACTGTATTCATGGTCCACATCAAATATGTAACATCATAAAAAGCATCTGAGGCATGATTAACAGCCGTAAGGTGCTGTGGATGTAGACAGCACCTGAAAGTGTTCATTAAAAATGGCACTGAAGGGTTGGAAAGGTGGGGCCAATTACTCGATGAATTCCTCACTGTGTATGTCTAATGATCTGTTGTATTGTTTTGTTATTTTACTGTTTTGTCATCTTATCATATGCATCATTTTATTCTTACTTTTTTCTTTTATAATACCTTATCTTATTTCATTGTCATTTTCTTGGATTCTGCCTTTTTGCTATTGTGAAGCACTTTGTAACTATGTTTTGAAAGTTTCTATATAAGGTTTATTATTATCATTATTATTATGTTCGCTCAGAGTCAGAGTTTGTGGTATTAGAGTAATGCTGTAAAATAGCAATACTGCTCAACATTTTAATGATACAGTGATTAATTGGACTAATAAAGAAAGAGCTTTGTAGGCCATAAAAAATAATCAGCTGTGTGGCTCCTCCAGCTAATTATCAGCCTGTCACTGTGCCAGCAGAGCCCCCATTTGACCACAGCCCCCTCCACAGGGCAGCAGGGCTCACTGAACGCTTTCATGAGGATAGAAATCGTGTAAATGATCACACTATGACTTCGCATTCACCTCATCTTAACCCAGGTGAACACCTACGGGAGGTTTTAGACTCTCCAGCACCATCATCAAAACACCACATGAGGAAATGTCTTTTGGAGGAATGGAGCTCCATCACCTCCAGCAGAGGGATGGAGAGATGTGGAGAATCTCTGCTGAGAAACTCTTCTGGCGGCTCCTGATGGCCAAACACCTCACCAAGACACTTTATACTGGCTTCTCCTTTGCTGCTTTATTATCTCAACGTGCTGACTTCTCCACTCCCTCTCTGCCAGGTGCATCTGAGTGAGGTGGGGAGCGGCCATGGGACCCAGCTCTTATTTCTCAGCATTTCTGTGTCCAGAACAGAAGAGAACAGAATGAACACTACTGCAAATAAAACAGTGTGTATATATGTGGGACATATGTGGGATATCTTGTTGTGAATAACACGCAGTTACCTTACAAACTAAAATCACTGTTATTTTTGTTCCTCTGCACAGTTTTGTGTGTATATGTTTGTGTGTGTGTAAATATGTATATTTATAAACTAGGCAAAAAAAAGTTCTGCACCGCTTTTTCAGTCTATAATTTCTCCCCTTTATTTATACCCAATTGTATCTTATACTGTTGTAAAGCCTGATTCGGCCTCTTTCCAATGAGATACAACATTTCTCCCCTGTGAGAAGACCAGTTGGATTTGTGAGTTATACTGGTGGAATGCCAGTCCCCTTTACGATAGGGTATAACTGTAAGGGTGAGGCAGCACAGCTAAACAGGTGGGAAGCACAATATTTTATTCATTTTCACATTTTGCCATATGCTGTCAATTAAGTGCCAGTTAGGTCCACCTGTGAGTGCAATTTAAAGTACCAACAGAAGAACATTGAAGGGAATTTTGATCCACTGAAAACACACTGAATGGGATTTTGCTCCCCTCAAAAAGGGGGGGGGGCATGTTTAGCCATGTTGATTGACAGTCCTTACAACTTATTTCTCATTGAAAAGTGGACGAATCAGGCTTTCTAACGGTATAAAAGACAACACCAGCCGGTATTGTTAAATGGGAAAAAGGATCAACTGAAAAAATATTGCAGGGGATTTTCTCAAAAAAAAAAAAATTGGTCACTTCCCACACAATTACCGGTGTCACTCATTCCAGAAATGCAAGTTGTATCTCATTGGAAAGAGGCTGAATCAGGCTTTACAACGGTATAAGATACAACACTATTGGGTATAAATAAAGGGGAGAAATTATAGACTGAAAAAGCGTTGCAGAACTTTTTTTGCCTTGTTTATATAACTTGTACTCTGTTGTTCTCCCCTCTTTCCCCAGTGCACGCACACACTCTCAATTGTGTTTTCTCTCTCTCTCTCTTTCTGTGTATGTGTGTGTGTGTTAAAAAATGATAAAATATTCTGTATGAACAAGGGATCACTGATGTGACCGTCTCCTCTCTGGTCGGCCTTGCAGTTTCAAAACACACGTCAGTAGATGTTTTGAGTCAAAAGCGTCTACTGTCAGTGTCAAAGCATTTAAATGTTGAGGTTGTGCTGTTTGTGTCGATCCTTTTCCACAGAACACAGAATATTCACAATATTTATGTTCGCAATATTCAGATAGTGTCCCGAGCAAGAGAGCAGCATTGTTTCAGGTAAACAAATACGCTGCGATGACTGATAAGAAAGAACTCAGCTCACCTTTATTTATATATATATTGATGTCACAAGGGCCCAAATGCAAGAAAAGGGTGTTGCAGTCTGTTTTGAAAGTCAAAACCAAAAATCAGATAAAACAGGTCACATTACCAGAACATCAGGCAGAGGATCGAATCAGGAAAACAGGCCAGTGTGTGTGTGAGCTGCAGGAGGGCGGACGTGACATGACACAATCTCACAATCTCAAATATTATCATGAAATATTTGTGGAAAAATCTTTTTTGTGTTTCAAAAGGTGTGGCTGCATTCGACAGATACAAACAAATACAAATTATATTTTTTTTGTTTATTGTTTACAAGAAAAACTAAATTCTTGACAGCTGAATCTTTCTCTTCAGGCGTGTTTCCTGCATTGGGTTCCTTGTTTTAGCCATTTTTGTGTCTGAAGGACTTTCAGATGTGCTGCTTTATACAGACACCAAGCTTGGCAACAAAAACTGTGTCTTTTAATAAAAAGAACGACCTTCATCACTGGTACCAAAATGACCCAATACTCAAAATGTCTTATGTATTTTAATGGAACCAATCAATTTGAAGTTTTTAATGGCTTTTTTAGGATTTGTTTAGTATTTTGGCTGTGACTGTACTAAAAGAAATTGCACTTGAAGACCTAAGAGTGATGCTTAATGCAATATTTCACAAATGCATGGGCTGTTTCCACCACTGTATAGCACCTTTCATACAAGCATGCAGCCCAAAGTGCTTCACATTCCAAGATTAAAATACCACAGGCAAAAAATGAAAACAATACATAACAATAAAATATGCTAGACTAAAAATGACAACAACAAAACTATAAAGCATTAAACAAATAAATAAAAACAAACGCAAGAATAGAAATACAAATAAAAAACAATGATTAAACTGAAAAATAAGGCTATAACATTACTCCAAAATAAAAGCCAGATTGAAATTTCCTTTTAAAAATACCAAGCGAGCTTGCCGTCCTGATGTCCAGGGACAGTGTGTGTTCCCCAGTTTAGGGGCGTAAAAACAGAAGGCAGCCACACTGGTGCTTAATTAGGACACATCAGCAACATTTAAAAGAGGAGCTGTGGAGAAACCTCAGTGATGTGGCTGGAACATAAAATGAAAGAGAATCTCTGATGTGTGGAGGGAGCGAGGTCATTTCAAGCTTCGTGAACGAGTTCATGAACTTGAAAATATACTCTAAAAGATTCAGGTGGCCGGGAGAAGAGGTGTGGGAGAGGTTTAGGGAAAGTTGTGACGTCATCGCCTCATGGGCTGTCAAAGCAGCACGTGCAGCCTCAAAGAAACCTGTTGGGTGTTGGAGGAGTGCCCCGGTCACACCTGCGCTCACTACACCTCCATCACACTGACGCTTCATCCCTCCTGCCCGGCCTGCGCTGTCGCTCTGCGGGGGTGGAGAGACAGAAGGACCGAGACAGCCTACATCTCTGTATTTTACACAAGAGGGGTAAGCATTATTATTATTTTTTGGAACATAAATTTCCCCTTGCTATTAGATGAAGTGAATTTGAAATACACTTCAGCCAGGTCCTGACATTGGTGGTGAGGTGACGGGTTAGTCTTGATATTAAAATAAGATTAAACAAGGAAAACAGGACGGTTATTTTTTGGTGCATTGCTCAGAGAAGATTCATTGTCATGGATTTTACATTTTGCTTGACTGATATGTCAAATATGACTTCGATTGTTTTCAAATTCAAAATGTTTCACCGGCCCTTCTCACCAGTGATCATCTTATCCTGCTGACAACAAAGTGTAAGAGAGCTGTGGTGTCATTTGGTCATGGCAGGGAATGCGTTAATCTTCATCCTCTTGTCAGGTTAGTGTCACTTGACTGTCATATATTCCCCCCCAAATTTCGAATTTATTTTGAAATCAGCCCATGGAGGAGTTCTTAAATATAGAGTCTAAGGTCTGATTTGCCCACAGAAAGCAAGCAGATGTATGATGTCTAGGGATGCACTGATACCACTTTTTTACAGAACAAGTAGAGTACGAGTACTTGCATTTCAGTACTCACTGATACCGATACCGAGTACTTAATAACGCCATTACACATTATAGAATTACTTTGAATTTTTTTATTATTTTTTTTACATTTTTCCACAGATGTTCTGTTATTTGAACAACGTTCCTCAGCATGTTTTTCTTGAACATGGGTGACTGTCACAAGTTTCACTGCAGTACAAACACAAATTTAACAAAACTGTCATATACTGCGGATATGTTTTATGCGGATGTTTCAGGCCTCTCAAGGTTTGGTGGTGGCGGCGTCGGGGAGTGTTATGTTAAATTATTATTATTATTTTAAAAATGTAAATTACATATCAAACAGACCTAACAATTCAGCTACCAATGAATGAGCAGTAGTATGTATGATAACATAGATTGAAAAATAAGCCTAAGTGATACCACTTCTCTGAATAGACAAGCTAAGCCATGTGCTGCTGTTAGCCAGTGAAAATAGAGCGGAGTGGCAACTCTTCGCTTTGTTACACAATCTATGTCAGTGCGCTGCTGATGTCTGGAAATCTCTTTTGCCTTTGCCAGACATATGTTCATATTCCACTCAAAAACAGCGTTAAAAATAGATTCCGTTTTATTTGGCTAATTCCGCGACTACGAAATTATAGGGCCCTTCCACTGTTATAAAAAATAGCGGCGCCACTTGGTGGGCGTTATCCTGGTAATTTCTCTGCGTGAGAAACACAAGGTGTGGCGTGTGAACGTGTGAACGGGTTGAAATGCGTGTGTCTCACACCCAATGCGTGAGACTTGAGAGCCCTGATGTTTTATGCGGATGTGTTTTGCAGCTTCGGTAGCACCATGTCTGTGATATGGTGACGGCTGGGAATCTCATACCTTGGCTCCAGTACGCAGAGAAGACGCCGGAATCCCAGATCATCGACCACGGACAGTGGCTGGTCATCCAGGGCAATATACTCGGCAAGAGCATCTGTGATTTTTGACCGCACGCGGGTTGCCTCTGGACATTTTCTCCCGCCTCGCCAGCGTCTGCCGCAAAGCTGGTTGTCTTTTGTC
>OMLB01046486.1:5006-24022 GCA_900302555.1 Myripristis jacobus | reverse complement strand
TCCCGACCCCTGTGGGGGTGAAAGCACTACACTTCATGGGAAGTTAGTTTCACTCTGTTTGCGAGAGTGAAAAGTCCTTCTTTGAACCCAAGGTAGAGAGCTGGATGGATGTGTGTGTGTTTGTGTGTGTGTATATATGTGTGTGTGTGAGAGAGAGAGTGTGTGTTTGATGATCCATGTTTCGTATGAAGGGCAAGGTTGAATATGAGCTCACATGGAAAGAGTCACGTCTGTCCTCACAGCCCTGAGAGTGGCTTAGTCATATTCACAGAGACAGCAAACACACACACACACACACACACACACACACAGAGGATGATCTTTGAGTGCACTGTGACGTTCCAGATGTTTCCTCTGATCATCGCTAACTGACTCACAGATCCAAGCTGCTGTGTTTTTTTTTTTTTTTTTAAGAAATGTACTCGACTTTTGACATGAAAAATGAAATACCATTATCACCGGCTGTTCCGGTTGATCTGAATTTACTGGAAAGTCTCAGTGATTTTCAGTGCCCAGAAAAGCTGTAACCTGTTTTCCCTTGTTGTTTAACTTAATTGATCAGCATCGCTTTTCATTGTGAGAAGCATCCTGCATCGTTAGTGACGGAGCAGCAGTTTAGCACGCCTGACTGAGCTCCGCTGTGCAACTTAATTAGCGCCACAGCTCATGATGCAGCCGTGGTGCACTCTGAGAATCTCTCCAGACGTCTTTCTCTAAACCTCTGTCGCAGTTGTGGGACGGTTCCTGATTTAACGCTTCGAAACCTGCATCGACGTTACATTTCTTGTAGTTAAATGCTCGTGAAAGCCAGGCTGTGTACAGGCGCCTTTTACAGGCATTCATTTGGAAATGCAGCATTTTTGTCCATGCAGTTTCTTTCCTCTGCTCAGCAAGCTTTTATTATGTGACCTACTTTGACTGTCTATGCTACCAGCCTGTCTCCACTGTGAATTAGCTGTACAGCGTTTGACATTATGAGTCAATGTGCGTCCACAAAAATGGAAATGCTGCCTTATCCTTGACAAAAGCTTTCTTCATCGCACTAATAGAACAGATCTAATCAATTCCCAGCATGTTGGTGATTAGTATCTCTACTTTATAATAACTGATTTAAAATCCATTAACAGAGGGTGGTACTCAGATAGGCAGTATTTAGCAAATCACATGATGCATGTCTCTTAGATCTGTTCGCTCCAGTTCGACACCTCAATGTGTTTCAGCCTCTGAACCGCAGCAGTTTCCTCTTACCTCCCCTCAGCGGCCGCAGGGCACGGCGCCCCAGGGACCAAAGTGGATCTGGCGGGCGCTGCGGAAAGCGTTTGGCAAGCCGCTCATCCTCAGCATCACATTCCGCTTCCTGGCCGACCTGCTGGGCTTCGCCGGTCCTCTCTGCATCTCCGGCATCGTCCACCACATCAGCAAGGACAACCGCACCATCCAGCCACCGGTGAGAGTGCAGTGGTGATGCCGAAAGCACCATAGCAGGCACTATAGGACAGCATAGCGTAGTGTGCAGACTGAAATTTCATCAAATTCATTAGTAATAATAACATGTGTGTGTATCCCTTTTATTACCCCACTGAATGATCTTACATTACATAAGAATAGACAAGAAGACAGAGAGGAAGAGAGTGAAAATGAGAAAAAAATGTGTGCGCATGTGTGTGTGTGTGTGTGTGAAACCATACTGTGTCATGAGCCAAAATATTAAATTTTTTCCCCTCGCTGACAGCTTGAGCTATTTTCATCTCCTTCCAGTAAAAAACTGCTGTTTCAGTTTTGGTTTCCAGTGAAGCCCCACACTCTGGCTCGTGACCAGGACTGCAAATCTCTGTCGTAATTTACCTATCTCGCTTCACCCTTGCGATCCGGGGACCAGTGATGTTGCTGCCACATGACAGCCTCTATCAATCAAAGCCTCGATATAACAAAGTATCTGTTTTCATACTGAAACTAGATCAGAGAGCCTGGCTCGCTGGTGAAACTGTGTTATCTGCTACAGCCGGGCTTTACCTGCATTTGATTGCAGACGGACAGAGTGCTGCAGTTGCCAACTTGTATAAAGAATACATAGATAATAATAGATTAATTGATATTGGCTGGTGTTAGAGGTTTGAGCGAGTGTTAAAGTGGTGATAGTATTTATTTTATCAAAATGTCGCGTAGAAGTGGAGCTGTAGACCGAGACAGATATTAAACACAGAGACAGAGGAATACAGCTTCAACAAAATACATGACTGAGATGTTTCATGCCTCCCTCCTGCCTTCCAGACGTCACAGATTTTGATGAGACATTTATAATGCCCTCTCTCGCCGGCACACGTCCTGACAGGGAACTAATTTAAGCGCCATAAAATATTTATGAGTCTTGCTGCTAGTGGCGCTGTCTCAGTTTCTCAGATTCCACACAGGGCAGAGTCCCATATCAGACAGCAACGCAGACAACTGTAAGAATAACGCCTCAATTATTTGTTTGAAAGTCACCGAGTGACGGAATATCAAATGTTAATTTTGAAAGGGTAGAGGACTCTATCTTTCGCAGGCACTCAAGGGGAACTCTTGACGGTGGGTTAGTTTGGAGAGAGGGGTAAAAGATGACCATTTAGGAAGCAAATAAAAGATGTAAACATGATGTCACTTTAATGAAATGACACTGGCCCGGGGCGAGATAGAGAGAATTTGATCCACAAAGTGTAAAGGAGGAGAGAGAGTGTTTCTGTCTGAGAGGGGGCCCGCAGCGGAGAAATTTCATGGACGACATGTGGAGTTTGGACAGATTTCTAATCAATAATTAATGAAATCATATTAGAATTTATTACTTTCTGTGGGATTAATTACTCTTCCAGGGAGACAGCGTATCCATTTCTCCGTCTCCTGTCACTGAACCCTCCAATCTAATTTGAGTTTGGGTGCCCTGTTCTGAAACTGAAACGGTGCATTTTAACTGGATACTTTTGTCCAGCTATTTGAAGTAATGAACAGACGCTGAATTAGTTGAAATTCATTCACATCGCTGGCTCAGTGACCTCGCCGAATTTCCTGCCTGCCTCGCTCCTGAGAGAATGATGATCCCTCTCTCCCCCCTCTGTGCTTCCAGATGAAATTGCTGGGGATCTATTTCATTTCCTCCAAAGAGTTCCTGGAGAATGCGTATGTGCTGGCGGTGCTGCTGTTCTTCGCCCTGCTCCTTCAGAGAACTTTCCTCCAGGCCTCCTACTACGTTGCCATTGAGACGGGCATCAACCTGCGCGGGGCCATACAGGTAACAGTGTTTTAGAATAGCATCAGCAATCCTCCGCAAAATTACTTGAAGCTTTTGCCTTTGATTGGAGGAGTACGTCACCCCCCAAACTGTATATTCTCAAAAAATTTACTAGGACTACAGATCAGATCAACGAGCCAGAGGCAGGTCTTCAGTTTGGTGAACATGCAGGCCATTTGGGCACAGGTGCTTGTGTATGAAGCATCTTGCAGAAGTGGATATCAGTTTTTTAGTAGAAGTACATAGATTTACGACGCATTGCACATACAAGTGGAGAGTCAAGATTATACTGCACAAACTGCACAAAGACCTTTAGGATTTGAAGCAGGTGTTTTCTTATCCTTCTTGCTTCTTGAAGTCGCCGTTCTACTCCAACGTAACAGGAGTTTCTACAGACTTGGAACCTTTGTTCTCTGTGAGACATGCAATAAAAACTTAAATACTTATATACAGGATAGTTTTTTTGGATGAACTATTCCTTTAATAAGTGCATTTTGTCACTTTCAGCCTGCACAGTTCACATCGTAGTTCACTAGTACGTTTTGAATCGATTAATCACTAGATGTTCTCAGCAGCCACCCTGATACGCGCTTTTATTTTGTAGTACCACACATCATATTAATCTGTGTTTATGAATGGATCCTAATGTGTCCGTCATCTCTCCAGACGAAGATCTACAACAAGATCATGCGTCTGTGCACCTCCAACATGTCGATGGGTGAACTGACGGTTGCTCAGATCTGCAACCTGGTTGCCATAGATACCAACCAGCTCATGTGGTTCTTCTTCCTCTGTCCCAACCTGTGGGCCATGCCAGTGCAGGTGAGACACATAGCTGGGTTTTAATGCTTTCCTCTGTTTCTTTATTAGTGGGGTTTTGTCTTGTGCTATGCCGACTTATGCAGTGCTGCTGCTTAAACTGCATTTCACTATATTGCTGTTGATTATGTTGCTTTCACTGTGTTGCATATCGTTGAGCTATGTTTCATTGTGCTTAGTTTTTTAAATTTCTTTGAAGTAATTGCGTTTATATTGCATTCTGCTGTGCCACATTGCGCTACATGGCGTTGTGTCTTGTCTTTCTTGCGGTGTTGTGTTGTGTATCATGTTGTTGTGGCGTGCTTTGCTCTGGTCTGTTCCAATCAGACTCATAAGGTAAGCTTGTTATATTCTATATTTCTATACATGCTTCTATGGAAAGTAGAGGATTCTGTTCAGAGTGAGAAATGGTTAAAAGCAGAGAGGCCTGACAGGTGCTAAAGTCCCTGCAGGCGTGAGAATGGATGCAGTAGAGATGTGTGCAGCATATTGCAAACCAGTGACCTTCATGCTTTGCAATACTGTCTCATAACTTGAATGTATAATTAATGTCATCGTAATCAGTGGCGTTTCTCATATAGTTTTAAATCCTCACAGGAAATAAGGGGTGAAAATGACCATCCTAGCAATTAAGGGGAACTTCAGATATAGCAACCCCTGGAGGTTAATTAGTTGCTCAATGAATGAAGTTTTTTAGGGAACATGCCTTGCGTCTGAAGTTTTCTATGTTCTTTGTCTACCAAAGCTTTTTCCAGGGTCACTGTTCGCTCCTTTGCTAGTTCTTTATTACCTGGCACTGTGTCACTTCGTTTCTGCGTCGATCATTTCTGACATAGCAAATACACAAACTTGAACTTGACTGAAATACTTTAGAAAGTCTTTGTGGATTCGCTGCGTCTTTGTATTCATTTATTTACAGTACATGCAAGTCAGGGCACATGAAGATCAAAGAGGTAACTGTAACCTACAGGGAAACCATAAATAGATAGGACAAAACTTCAGGGCAACAACGGCAGCAACAAAGGTGGCTGAGGAAATATGAGGATCGTGTTAGGGTTATCAGTGGTTAGATATAAGCGCAGTGTTTCCTCTGTAATTTCATTTGATAATCTTAGTTTTGTTCCATATTAGTCACTGTTTGAGTGTAAGTCTTGTTTCAAGTTGAGGTTCTACTGCTAAAAAGGTTTATAATCATAGTCATTACTTCTAAAACATGTGGACTACACTTATTTCAGTTTTAGATAAGAGTAAGACTACCTTTGCTGTGGTGGTGCACCAGAGTTAAATGAACATGAATGCGCTGAGAATATCAACACACGGACAAGCTGTTTGATCGGTCATGAAGCTGCACTGTAGATAACTTCTAACAAGCTCAGCAAGCCTAACCTTGAAACGATTCATTTTAGAAAGTGCTGACGATAAGCTGTTAGCGCAGAGATGCAGGCACAGGCAATGAGCCGGAAAAGGAAATGGAGATGCTCTTGCAAAAAGCAGCACAGCCAGTCGTGTTGTTTTGGATCATTTACATGTGGCTGGTAGTGGAAAAAAAGTAGAAACTTGTGAACACTGCAGAGTCCAGTACAGCCAATGCAGCACTTGATTCTTCCTGCAAATGTGTGCTTTTGGTTGGACAAACCTGCTGAAATTTGTGCAGCAATTACACCATGCCCTTTGGTGCTATGCTGTAGTACTAATATACTGCTTCCAATTTTGTTTGGCTGAGTTTTCTGTTGTGTGTTATTCATGTTGACGTACTGTTATAGTCTCTGCTGGCACCTCATATTGGATTTGGAATAGAGTTTTGTCTTTCCTCTCTGCATCAGTGAACACTGTGCCAAGGCCTTGTTTTTCTCCTGCTTGATAAGGCTCAACACAGTGTCCGCATGAGCAATGTACACTCAGTGGCCACTTTATCAGGTCCACCTGCACAAGCTCATACAATCCAGCAGAAATGTTCTGCCATAAATTTTCATTTTCTGATGCCTGTAATGCTCATTTGTCTTTTTGTCACAGTAATAGAGGTGTTCATTCAATTCTATGTTTGGCATTGAGCTCATAGTTAGTGCTGCTGTTGGACTGGACAGCATTTTATTGAGAGGTGTTTCCAATATTATGTCCCCCTATCTGTTTATGAATGGGGAGGACAAAAAATTAGAAACTCCTCTTAATATGGAGTCCAGTACAAGACCTAGGCAAACTACAACATCAATAATAAACGCAAAATCAAATTTACACATTCACCACAGTGTCAGCAAAAACTGAACATTTTAAACTTTGTTAAATTAATTAGTAGAATTTTTGGCAGAGCTGTTGCATTAAACTGTGTTAGACTGTACAGGTGGACCTGATTGAAGTGTATTTATAGGACCTGTGCATGTCCAGATTTTTCAGCCAGCAGTGTCCTTCATCTTAAATTATTCTCATCCACTTAAGCTCACTTGCAATGCTGTCGTAATGGGAATCTTTGCCTCATTGAATTTTAAATGTCGGCCCATAGATTGTGGTGGTTGGGTTTAAAGGCATAATCATGTCAACAGTCGCTTCTGCTTTTGGTATAGCTGACAGGTGCCATTCTGTCTAACAAGCTTCCCATATTTGCAATAGTAGCACTAACCCCTTTGGTTCAGGATGCACACAGCAGGATGAGAGCTGGCCTTTTTAAATCCTTCAGCAGCCACAGCGGTGTAATCCAGCCTGGCGCCTTTATTCCTGTGGATCTGAGCTGCATTAGTATTCTCTTGCTGCACCGACCTGTCCAAACCTGCTCTAACACACACTGGCCCCTCTTTGCTGCATCCTGCCCTCATGACAAGTGTCAGTGAGTTTCTGGAGAGTACCTCCACACCTCTAAAATCTGTCTGTGGCTTTTCTGTTGCTCTTTACCTTTGCAGTGGTTTCAGTTTATCTTGGAAGCAGCGGGCGAAAGTAATCCCCGTGGCTGAATTATTAAACTGCTACATAGCTTTTGGGGAGTTTAGCCTGTTATTTAATCAATGGATTAGTCTTTGGAGATAGCAACAATCCACTATCCCAATTTTCATCACTGTTGAAGTGCATTATGAATGAACAGCACAAAAATCTACATTCAAGCTGTTGAAGGAAGACAGCTGGTTTGTGATTTAAAGTGCTTGCTTTGTTCTCTTATTCTGTCTGTTTTGCCAGTCTGCTAAGCAAGGTGTACAGGTTAAGATGCTCTTCATTAAAATTAACCAACCCTCCAGGCTTAGAGCTGCTACAAGTTCTCATTTTCTCAGTTTTACCATAATGCTTGCCTTATACCCAGTTATTACTTAACATACTGAATGCTAAAGTGTTAGCACCTGCAACAGACAGGACTATCTACCAGAAACATGCAGGTAATTTTGCTACTAACCCTCTAATCACACACTGGGTGGGATGACCACATGCCAGACTCATCAAGGAAGCAGCTCTGATGAATTAGAGGTGTCTGGTGGTTTATACAGTGAAGTTTTTTTTACACAGCACACTGCTCAGTTCAGTGCGATTCATGTGAGAAGCTGAAAGAGACTGTGTGGGAGTTTGGAGCTTGACTCTCAAAATGTAGTCGCAGTTATATAATGACTCCTTGTTTTCTAACCGGCTCCCTACACGCTCCCCAAGGTAGCGAGATGTTGCTGGTGAGAGACTCATTAAGAAGAGAGGATAAACCTGTCCTGCAGACATAACATGTCCCATATGTGTAACATCAGCACGTCCCACTGATGACATGTCTGCACCCCCTTTTCCCTCTTTCACCCCTCCCTGACAGCGTCCCTGCTGGCACACAAGAGTGATAGACTGAGGAGCAAGCTTGTAAGGGTAAAATGTCACATCCATCTCCATCTGTGTGTGTGTGTGCGCGCCCTCCTGGGGATGTTTGAATCACACGTGGGTGCAGCGGATGCCAGAGAAAGCGGGTAGCAGGACAGGAGCCAAGGCCAGGTGGAAATACGATGCATTCATCTCTTGGGCACACTCGTGTTGCAGGGGACAGTTATGTGGAGGCTATTAAACAACCTGGCTGCTTGATGGGGACGGACAATAAATAAATGCAGCCAGGCTGAATGGATATCACTATGCATCAAGCGCATGAGGAGCACATTCATTTATTTAGCATCAGTTCATTAGTGAAGCAGACGATGATCTATGTCGGACTAATAGTCTCGAAAAGTTCAACAGGCTGTAGATGGATGCTGCTTAGTTCTAAACCGCTTCATCCTCACAAGGGTCGCGGGGGGTTGCTGGAGCCTATCCCAGCGCTCAATGGGCGGAAGGCAAGGAAACACCCTGGACAGGTCGCCAGTCCATCGCAGGGAGATACATGTCCGATCAAGTCAAAATTAAATCATATTTTTTATGTACATCACACATCAGTGGTGGTAGCGAGGTAGTACATGCCTCTCCCTGGGCGATTGTAATTCACTCCACATGAAACACGGTAATCTCCTTTGTTTAGCATATATTACACATGAGAGTGGTCTACAAGCGAGCATTTGCAGTGTATGGCTGTACGTGGCTTTAATGATAAGTCCCTGAAATTCCACTGCATGCATACGAATGTTCTCCTGATGCACAAGGTGCGCATAAAGCGGTGGTTGTAACTCAAGACCGCCTATCTGGGAATTTTTACTCAGCATTCTTGCCACAAGGTCAGTATCTGATCTCTCGTCTCTCTCTTTCTCTTTCGACTGCCCTTCCCTGCTCTCAGATCATCGTGGGAGTGATCCTGCTCTACTATCTGTTGGGAATCAGTGCCTTGATTGGGGCCACAGTCATCGCTGTTTTAGCCCCTGTTCAGTACTTTGTGGCCACCAAGCTGTCCCAAGCACAAAAGAGCACTCTGGTGAGTATCACTGTTGGCTTTTTAGCCAGACTTCTGTTGATGTGCAGTTGTTTCGATCTGTGATACCGTTTTTACACCAAGCCAGAAGGTTTTACACCTTTTCCCAATATAAAAAGGCAGGTGACACTTTTACATTAACAGGTCCTAGACCACATATTTCACCTCCAGGTTAGCATCTGTCCCAATCTTCCAGCTTTACTGAAATGCAGCATTTTCTCATTCTGCCCTGGTAGTTTCTCATTACAAGTTCACTATGAGCTTCAGAGTCACGTCCAAAATGTGGTGCTTTATTGGTAATTTAGGGCTGGGCAATATATTGGTATTATATTCGAAATTGTGATATGAGACTTAGATTTTGGATAATATCATGATACGGCGTAAATGTTACAGATGTTACAGTTCCCATTACTGCATCACAGTAATGAAATGCAGTTTTCTGCTCTTCTCAGTCTGTTGTAGCTGCTCTGATTCGATGAAAGGACTAGATGTTGCAACCCCTAGTGTTTGCGCCGTGGCATGGCATTAGGCTAATGCTACACAGAGATTAGGACTGCCTACATGAAATTATTAAGCACGTTCTCTATCATTTCACCCATGCTGGTTGCAAAGCGGTAGGTGACCTGCTTGCACAGCCATGCCGATTGGAGCCAAAGCCGATAATTACTGTTGCAGAGTTAACAATGTAGGAATAAAATGTCGGGTTAACCCATTCAGACTGAGCCCAAGTCACATTTCCTGTAGTGTGTGTGGGCCTTGACTAATCTTCTGCAGAGATTAGTCAAGGACACCAAGCAGAACTTCATGGCAGATGGTTTCAGTCAATATCGATTTGTCCACATCACATCCACTAGTGGCAATAAGGTGCATGTAATGGTCATGTTGAATCACGATGCTACCTGCTCTTTCTATGTGCGCACACAAACACTCGGCTGGACGTCTGAAATAATGTTTATTGTCTCCTCTGTGAATAATGGCTTTGATTTATACGGGTAGAGGGGACAGAACCGTTTGTCTTTTTTCACACACAATATGTTAGTCTTGCAAAGTGCTTTTATATTTTCCTCTTTCCAGTGCCCCTAAAGCTACTGTTTAATAAGACGACTCATTCATCTGTAGCTGCAATTGCACACAGATAATAGAATCATGTTTCAGATGATTGTGTTGCCCTCTGGTAGCCCTCTTACAGTATATCTTTGCAGATGAGAATGTTAGTGTGTGTGTAAGCACTTACCAAGTCATCGATGTCTACTGTCCTTGATGCATTAAACGTTCTCATTCTATTACTACAGGAATATTTCACACACAAACTATCAATCACTCTGAGTCTTGAATGTCTGATGAAAAAAAAAAATGAATTGCATGGAGTTGGAGTTGACGACCTCGATAAACAGCAGCAAAAAAGATCAGAAATTGTTCATCACAGATTCTTCATGGAACATAATCAAAGTTTTGACTCCTCATTCATAAGATTCACACATCCCACTGATTGGCTATCGTGACGCTTCATTCAGTGAAGTGGCTGAAGCATCGGTGTTGAGTGGGAATCCTGGTGAACGAACAAGCCGGTGAAGATGCACGCCGGTCGCAGACAGGTGTGCATCTTGCAGGTGTGCTTGTGCATCAGCTGTTTTCCAGAAGTGGTGAATGGAGAGTTATTTGGATTATATGTCATGAATTATACACTACATGGTTTGAGAATTTGAAACTGATGGTTTTATCCTTTTTGCTGCTGGTGGTCAGAGTTGCTGTTCAATTCCATTGATCAGTACAACTGTTTGAAGCCGATCCATCTCAAGTTGCTGATCGACCCCATTCTAACACGAATATTTACAATATTTGGAGTCATCGTTCTCTGTGGGGCATGACATTAAAAGTTTTTTTTAGCCAGACATTCAAGACAACTCGATTGTTGTGGTACAAAGTCTCCAGTTTTGGGGTGACGTGTTCCTTCAATGTAACCAAAGCCCGTCTTCCTCATTTAGGAATACTCCAGTGAGCGTCTAAAGAAAACAAACGAGTTACTGCGGGGCATCAAGCTGCTGAAACTCTACGCCTGGGAAAACATCTTCTGTGACAGCGTGGAAGAGACGCGGGTCAAGGAGCTCACCAGCCTGCAGGCCTTCGCTCTCTACACCTCCATATCTAGTAAGCTGCTTTGTTCCCCCTGCCTACAGGATCTACTCAGACTGTGCAGCCATGAAACAGACCAGATTCACACCCAGGACTCCCATGAGGGGACATCACACAAAAAGAGACGCCCTCCTGACTACAACACATATTTAGGTTTAAAATTGCATTGATTCTCTCCAACTGCTGAGGCAAACTTTTACGTGAATTTTTAACGTGCTGCAAAAAAAACATACTTTTTGTTTCGTTTCCATCAGTGGATTTTAACAGAATAAATTGGCTTTCTGAATGTAGAGCATAGCCCCATCAGAAAACATTTACAAGAAAACTAGCCTATAAAATTTTTATAGTACCTGATTTTTTCATTGGTAACGTATTAAACAAATGCATTACAATTGCACTTTATAAGCACTATACTGACAAAAACATAGCTGCCTCTGCTGAACTTAAGCACTTTTTTGTGATACTGAAGGAATTTTACTGAACACATCCAGTTCCATTCTGCGTTTCTAATCCAATACATGAACATACATTTGTATAGAAACACATGGATAAAAATGTTGTAGATATTTTTCATGCACCGGCATGACAACCATGCCTGTAAATAATTCTTGCTGACAGTCAGCTGATACATGCTGCTACATAGTTGAGAATCAGCAGTGGACTATCAAAATAAAGTGATACCCCATAATTTACTACCTGCTAAGCCTTTTATATCCACTCTACTGCTCACATACATGCAGAGCGTGACAATTTCAGTGCAATAGATTAAATTCATACTGAAGCTCAGAGGCTGCCGGAGCCCTGATGATTGAGTCCTCTGCAGCCGCGCTCTCTGTTGTCAGTGTCACATGACCTTACAGGCAAAATGATTTACGTCCTTGGATAGTATTTTTCCAGGGAATACTCATTCCATAAAGATTTTTTATTTTTTTTTTTACTCAAAAATATTCACCAATTAAAACGTTTGTCAGTGTCAGTGCACTGAAGTAACAAATGTTGATGAGTACAAACGGTGCTGTGTATGCGGTCTGGTCCACATTTTGAGCCATGCCAGTGATTTTGGATAAAAAGGCTTTAAGACGTGGATCAAAGAGACAGCTGTGTGTATCTATTTGCAGTCCAGAGAGAGAGGGAGTAAGAGTTACGTAACAACGGCACAGCGCTGAGGCTCCTTCACTGCACCGGCTGTGCTCGGCTCTTACAGAACAAATGTACAAAAGAAAGACTATTTCTCTAAACAAAACATTCAGCTTTTACTCTAGCGATTACTTTATCTAATTTTGATTTACTAGAGCTGTTTTATGAGAATGTAGTGTAGGATTTTATTATTAGGGTCACAAAATCTCACAAACAAAAAAAAAGTATCTTGCAGCTCATGTGTCTCAAACAGTACTGTGTGTTTCTTTTCTGCTTTTCAGTTTTCATGAATGCAGCCATTCCCATCGCGGCAGTGTTGACGGTGAGTCAGTCTCACTCCTCCTGTTAATGCTGTCAAATGTTTTGCCGCTCACTATGTGCCACTCACTGTGCCCACCATCATATTTAACATTTATCATGTTCTAATCTTAAAATAAAAGGTACAGTACACTGATTTGCAGACCCTAAATAAGGGACCTAAATAATCACTTTGGCTGCTTGGCTGGAGTTAATCAATTAAGTGGGTGTACATCCTGTCCCTGTTTCCCCTGTGTAAAGGACAGACCAAACAGTATCAGCCCTTCAGTCTGCTGACAAACCAAAGCATCAGCCTGGCCGTAAGATGACATGTCCAGTGACATTTCACAGGGACACATCCAAAGGTTTTCTGACAGTGCCTCACTAAATCCTGCCTGTATTTATAGCAGCCCTTCTCTGCTGTGCAGCTGAGTGGCGATAAATTTGAGATGGCAGACAGAGACCAAGTAGAGGGTCGAACAAAAAGACAAAAGGTGTCCGGTCAAATGTTTGTCTTTGATTGATTTGTCTGTCATGCCGCTCCGCCCCTCGATGACGCTGCTCGTTCCCTCCCACCTCAAACTGGTGTTACCTTCAGCAGGATGAATGATTGTCAGCCAAATCAAAAGTTCATAGCTTCAAGTTCATCCCCCTGATTTGCTAAGACAGGCAGGCGCAAACCAGCTGCATGCTCTAAAAAAATAAAGGGCACAGCTATTACCAATTTAGCAGGGGGTTCAGCAACAGCCGACATTTAAATGAGCCCTGCCACAGTTTGGAGGACTGCATTGGATAGTAAAACACGCACGTCTAGTTTGTTATCAAGTATAAAACAAAATTGATCTATTACCTCTGAATAATCCAATCCAAATGATTAAATATATCTTGTACTTTTTGTGCAAAAGTATAGCTTACAGTAATAATACAGAATTCCTGTTGTAGATTTTATTTTAAATAATCTATAAAAAAAAGTCAGGAGAAAAAAAATCACTCAAGCCCTGCCATAGGAGGTCTACCGTGCTCCTCCACCTCTTCCTCTGCATCATCCTCATCCTCATCATCACCCTCTTTGCGTTGATCCGTAGGCGAGTATTGTGCAGCATGCAGCAAACAGCGGCGAGGCCCTCCTCAGATTGTACAGCGGCTCCACCTGTGCAGCCGAGGCAGCAACACAGCGACTTAAAACCACCGCATTTCTCTCTCGTCATAATGTCGGCATTGTTGTGTCGCTGCTCCCTGGCTAACAGGATTTGGCAGAGGTGTTAGCAGCCAGGAGTGTGACATGTACGCTCAGTCACCTCATGAAATGAAATAAAACAGATTACAAACAGGTGATGTAATCCCTACCTCTGACTGACGGGGGAAATGTCACTCAGTGTGAAGTGACTTTATTAAAACAAGCTGCCAGTAGATTTAAAAAATAGTTTTCATGTTTGTGCCTAAATTAAAAACATAAGCTGCTCTTCCTTTAGTAAATCAAGTGAAAGGTGCTGTTGTAATAATTAGAAGAAAATCCTGCTTTGTTGTTGCGCTCTCTGGCTCACACACCTTAAATGTACATATTCATCAGGTCTAAGGCACTAAATGTTTGTACCCTGGCGTCCGCTTTCACCCACAAAATCAATCCACACACCCTCAATAAATCAAATATAGTAAATCGGGGGCCTGTGTCTAACTCTGGGCTATTGAGTCGACCCTCAATCATTGTTTCCTCGCTCTCATCCCGTAGACTTTTGTGGTCCATGTGCACATCTCCGAGGACGCCGACCTGTCCCCCGCCGTGGCCTTTGCCTCTCTGTCCCTCTTTCACATCCTGGTCACGCCGCTCTTCCTGCTCTCCAGCGTGGTGCGCTCCACCGTCAAGGCTCTGGTCAGGTGAGAAACCAGTTTGAACTCATTCAAATGCGAGGACCTTCACAGGGATCATCATAAAATCCCATTAGGTGATTCAATGCAATACAGTTTCATTCACCCCTGAAATGCTTTACTTTACTGGCAGTTAATTGGGAGTATATTCTGGTTAACCCATGCTGAGTGGGTCAGAAAATATTCGAAATTTTCCTGAGGAGAGAATAAAGAGGAGCTAAAACAACAGAAACAAATGAAGAGTGGAGAGTGGTTTGATTAAACTGGATGAAGCACTTGGCCCTCAGGTAATATCGGTGAAGAAGAGGCATTCTGGGATCAGTCTTGATTTCGGTGACAAAGTGCCTCGCTGTTCTTTAACTACACCGGCTTCTCATAATGAAATGTCTCACACTAATGCAGTGATTTATTTGTTGACAATTAGTCTGGCAGTGGAGACGTCTATTGTAATGAGCCTGTTGCGGAGGAGAGCCTCTCTCCCACACAAGCCATTAACTCTCCATCCTGTCGCCCTCACGGCTGCTACCACTTATGGATCGAGTGATGCTGTTCTACATCTATTTTTATAGCACCTGTGCAAGGCAATAATGATGCAAATCGACATGTAGGCTTGTTGACTAAACTGGCTGTGTAAAGGAGTTCAGAAAAGGCGCATTAGCAAACCAGTCATTAGCAAAATGGCATGAATCAAGTTACTGCTTCATACCACTTACAGGAGCATGAAAGTCCCCTTGATAATGTCTCATAAAATCAATGAGGCAGAGCTAATTTGTGTAAGTTGAGGCTGAATATGTGCGTAGAGCTATAACCTGTACAGGCAGGGAGGGAGAAGTTGCAATTTTAGTGTATCTCTCTCTGTACCTCTTAGAAATGATCAGCCTGGGAAGGTCTAATGGGTAGAGGATAATGAGCTTCAATATTAATATGTGTCAGCTCTTTGCCTGCAAACTCTTTTATCTTTGGCGTAAGTGTCTCACTTTAGGCACTTAAGCCAATGATAGGATGAAAGGAGTGCCTAACATTTCTCTTCATTCATTCATTCATTCATTTGTTCTGTATTTGTCAGGGACAGCGCACCGTTCTAAAAGTTTTGCATCAGAGCAAGAGCAAAGAGATGACGTTCATCTGAAGCTCCCATTAAAAACATAAAAACAGTTACATACACAAAACACAACAGGAAATAACACAGCCTAAGATAATAATAGCTGTGACAATAAAATACAGATGTTATAAAGGCGAACAGATACTATAAATCAAATATTAATCCAGGCGTGATTGGCTGATTTTTAGCCACATTTTTAAGTTTTTCGTGAAAATGTCTCTGCGTCTCTGATGTGATGTTGGCAGGTATTGCTTCCCGCTTCCTAACAGCCTTAACAGGAAAGGCTGACCAAAGATTGACCAAAACAGTCTTTTCGCGCCTGGAAGAGCAAGATCAGATCAAGACGTGGGTCCTTGACAGAGTTAGACTTTGCTTCATAAGGGGTGGTGACCCAAGATCGGTCCTCTTTTTAAATCTGCCTGTGATGATCTGTTGCGATTCCCACACAGGCACTGATACACTTTGCCAAACACGGACATTTCTTTAAAATAATACTAACAGTTTAGATCATTTTGATTCAGCAGCTCATCTTACGTAAACATTTCCACACTAGGAAGCGGACAAAAACTGCGCGCTCTGTTGCACTCTATTCAAAATGCAAGGCTGGCTCAGCAAACATCTTCACCCATTTAGTTGGTATTGTATATCACTGTGGCATGATTTTCGATATTGATGTTTTATGAGCTGTTGCGGACCATTGAGGCGCTCGTGGTATTGACATAACGATCGCCGCCTGTTGGCTGCAGCACACAGGGTCCTCGGTCCGCTCCACCCGACCTCAACCTGTCCTCAGTTCAAGGGTCAGCTTGATGCGGAGTACTTTGAAGCAACTGGAAATGTACTGCAAGTATCAGCAGAGGGAAGCATTTGTTCTCTTTTGGAAAGTGTAACAGAAGGAGAAAAGTGATTTAATTCGGAAATATAGTGCCGAGTGTGTGTGTGTGTGTATGTGTGTGTGAAAGAGAGGAGGCAGAGAAAGATATGAAGGCTCAATCTCAGTGTCTCATGTTCTATTGATTTAACCGGCACTGTTATCTTTACGTGAGAATGAACTAATTTAATGTCTGTATCCACCGTGTGCATTATCGACACCTGATCGTTGTAGCTGTGTCTGTTCTCAGGGGGAATCGATGCAGCATTTGGTTTGTTGTTCAGACTTTCCTCAACCTTTTCTCTAACCCTTGTTCCCGGTCAAAGGGTGAAAAAAGATCAGTCAGAAATCCGGTGTAATATTTACTCGGTTGCAAAGTCTGTTGATAATGTTCTCCTCCTTTCTTCCTCTCTTCACTCTGCAGCGTTCAGAAGCTTAGCGAATTTTTCTCCAGCGATGAGATTGGAGATGAGCAGGAGCCCAGAGCCACCATACGCTCAGGCTCCAGCAATCACAACCAAAACAAGTACCAGGCTGTGGTACGTACACACACACACACACACACACACCACAGGGACATCTTTCTTTTGTCAGTTTGCTTTAGACAGCAGGATCTGTAGAGCTTAAGCACCACCGTTTCTCATTTATATCTCACCTAACTCCTGCATTGATGTCGTCCTCCTTCCTCCTCCGTCCTCCGTCCTCGCTCACTCCCCCTCGTCTCCTTCACCGCTCCGCTCTGTAACTGGTGCCTCTGGTTTATGCAACCCTCCTCTAGTCGTCCTCTAAACCTTTCCCTCCCCTCTCCTTCTCCTCCCGACGCCTGCAGCCCCTCAAGGTAGTAAACAGGAAGCGCCCCCCGAGGGACGACTGGAACAACTACAGCTCTCGGGGGGAGCACGAGGGAGATGGACCCCCTCAGGATCTGGACCATGACATTTGCATCAAGGTGAGGAAGAGAAAGAGAAAGATGTGATTGTAAATGTGCACGGATCAAAAGAATAAAAAGCAGCCACAGTGGCCCTGAGGAGTCTCTGTTCAGTCGAGCAGCCAGAGACGCCGGCTTTGTAGCGGCTCTAAAAATAAAATCTCACAAAAGTTTTAACAGATTTCAAATCTCGCAGCCAGCTTGCGGGTCACACACACAAGCACAGAGATTTCACAGTAGGTTTCACTTGCCATTCCCCATCGGTAGAGCCAGTGTGCCAGTATCGCATAGAAAATGAACGGCGCACATGGGATGTTGCGTACCGTTTGACATCTAAATGTCCTCTGCAAATGATGCAGGCGCCTCTTTGGCCGGTGAAGCTGCGTTATCCCGTCAAGATGAATCAAAATTTGACTGCTTCCCTCCCTCCAGTTCGATTTAAACACAAACCCAAATGTACCATCTCTCCACGTTTCGTGAGAATCAGTTCACTGGTGTCTTTAAACTTTAAAATGGCATTTGTAGTCTACTGAATACTGTCTACTCAAAGGGCTTTTCAGCGTTTTCCTATATTCAGCCCACATTCATACAGTGATGATGGAGGCTGCTATGCAAAGCGCCCACTTATTCTTCAGGAGCAGTGAGAGCTCCAGTGTTGCTCAGTGACACTCTGAGATGCCGCACTGACCCCTTAAAAATGTTGAAGTACTGTCTAATCAGTGTAATTACAGTGTCATTTTAAAAACAAAAAGAAAAGAAAAGCTGCAGTTTTGAGATGCATCACCTCGCCATGTTTTGTCAAACTCAGACTAGTGGAGGAACAATTATGGCCTTTAATAACTTAACTGTTGCATGAGTGACAATAAAATAACTAGACATCTCAGTGGAGTGCGTTCCCCCGCCAACGCCATGCGATTCTCCAGATATGCCACTGAACTATGCAATTGAGCTTTTGTCCTTTCTTACTTTTCATGCTTGTAATTAAAAGTTATGTGTGTGTTTGATTAAGTGAGTATTTCTGTCGGATTATTTCTGATTTATGCACATTTTTGTTATAAGCTACACCGACTGTTAGACTCCCTTTTGGCCAATCAGCGTGAAAGGTTAATCATCTCTTCCTTGCAGCAAGACTGAGCTTTCCACAAAGTTTTGCCATGAATCTTGAATCCTTTTGGAGGTTATATGTCTCTGTGGGAACGGCAGCGCCCACCACCATGACCCCTTTTTAAAATTCATGCAGCGTGAAAAGCTGTTCGGCTCTTTCTTAGCCCAAGACAAACCTTTCCACAACGATCGTGCTCCCGTCCAATCATAGATTTTTGAAATGTCCTGCCAACAAACAGACAAATAAACAGATGGAATCGGGTGAAAACACAACCCCGTCCACCCTGGGTTGGCGAGGTGATTATGTGTAGATGTGGATATATATACTGTGAGTTATGTGTGTTTGATGTCTGCTCTTATTGGGTGTGTGTGTGCCGTGATTTCTCCAGATAACCAGCGGCTACTTCACCTGGACCGACGGACCGCCGACGCTGTCCAGCGTGGACATCAAGATTCCTTTCGGTGAGCGTCACTTTATTTGTTTGTCCTCGCTTTGTTTCTCTGTCACACTTTCATCACCTTTTTCTACCCCCGTGACATTTTCCTCTCTGTCACGAATCTCTCAGGTCAGCTGACCATGATTGTGGGCCAGGTGGGTTGTGGGAAGTCGTCTCTGCTGCTGGCGGCGCTGGGAGAGATGCAGAGAGTGTCGGGGAT
>OMLB01046467.1:0-14171 GCA_900302555.1 Myripristis jacobus | reverse complement strand
CTCCATCACTGAATATTCAAAGCGGCCACGGGCAGAGGAGGTGCTACTAGAAAAATGTCAGTGGTGTTGGAGTTGTTTTGTGCAGTTTAACTGCTGTTTCTATGACGTACACACTCTGCTGGGGGAGATTTTCTGTTGGAGACACTTGGAGACTGTGTGTGTGTGTGTGTGTGTGTGTGTGTGAACTTTACATTTCCATGCTCAGCTGGGTAAATCTGAAATGCATCTTTTTTTCTCTGTTTTGGCATTTTGTCCACTCTCAGCTAAGTCTACCAGCTAGATCTAGAGTTGCGTAGAGCTGTGCATGCTTGATGTGGGACTTCAAGCGTTTTTTGGTGCATTTCACTGTGGACAACAAACGTTGGAAAATGGTCTAATAATGTAATGTGGTGAAGTGTGAAGGGATCCTCATCCTTAGCTCATGTCCACACTAAGCCAGATGGATTTGAAAACAGCGTTTTGGTGTTCATTCACAAGCCCAAGGTTTATGGCAGCAAAACATTTCCCTGCCACAAAACCTGAACTTGTGAATGAAAACCAAAAACAGCATTTTCAGATTTATCCGGCTTAGTGTGGACATGAGCCAAGTGTGCAAGTCCAGATAAAACCAGAACATGCTGTGTGAGAAAAGCACAATTCTCACCCCGTCCTTTTCATTACATTTTAGACACTTCTGTGGCATCCAGAGTGACTTGGCCGTTGCAGGGACTGATCCTAAATCTGTGAATTTTAAGTTGCCAAAAATGCTGTAATCCACTGTGCATGTTTCATTTATTCAGCCTTTATTTCTGTTTGGTTTACAGCTTATGAACTGTGATGTTTCCCCAACCGTGTCTCCAATCTTTTTCCTTATCATCTACCCTTTCCATCCGCCTTCCCTTTCCTCTTGGTCACTAACCCCGATCCCCATCTATCCTTCTTCATCCTTCTTTCTTACATCATTCTTTCCTGTGTCTCTATCCTCTTTCCTGCATCCATCTCCTCACCTGTCCTCCAGGCTCAGATAGTGGCTGGGTGTTAGCACTAACATGATTCTTTCTACCACCACTAGCAGCCAGCCATTCTTCACGTGTAGCTGTGGCTCCCACAGTTAAAGGGCAGCAGTAAACAGAAAACGCATGTATATTTCTCCTTCATTCCATGGTAAATGTCTTTCATAAGCCTTGACCTCCTTCTCTTTTTCTAAAGAAAAACATATCACTGTGTTTCCATGGTAAGTGTCTTTCATAACCTTCCACTCCCTTCTCAGCTTTTCAAGTAAGCGAGACATGTAGCAAAGTTGTCATTTTTGGCGCTGAACTGGGTCAACATTTATCCACGGCCGGCTGGAATGGGAATCTGCCCGGGGACAGGAGGAAGTCATTCACCCATGTCTGCCTGCCTAGCAGTATGAGACATAGCCCTGAAATCGCTATCTGCATTGTAGAATCAAATTAATTATACTTGCCCATGCTCTTTTATTTCTTTTTGACCGTATAAGTGTGCAGTGCCTTGGCCATACTAACACAGGACAGCATGTTTTTCTATTTTGTGCAGTTAGCACAGGTATATCAGCAACTTATCCAAATGTATTTGGCGCTGGCCCACTTTCAAATGATGCAGGCAGGGATGTCATCATGGTACTCCTCTACTATACAAACAGAGCCACACTGCAAAAAATGACCTGGATGAAGGACTCACTTGTTTCAACACTAATAAAATTTTGAGGCACAAATCTTGAATGTAAGTCTAGTTAATGTTTTTTTTTTTTTTTTTTTTTTTTTTTTTGCAGCAACTGCTACAATCGGCATTCCAGTGGGAACATAGAGAGCGGTGAACCGTACCCTCTGTGGACCGAGGTTGGATGCAACAAGCCGTTTACAGACTGGAGGAACCCGGAGTGGTTTAACCACCGCGTGAACCTCACTGCGGTTATGGCTCTGCGCACTGAGCTTAAATGTTTCATATTAAGTGTTTCACAGAGTTGTGACATCTCCCGTTTAAAAAGGCGTCAAGTTTGATGAGAAGGGAAGTAAGTGAAGGGCATGGAGGAAGTGGTTTCAGGATTGTCTCATTGAGTTCAGAGACATTCGCATCTAATTGCCACACAGGACACAGACAGGGTGACTAAAGAGGCCGCGCCAGACAGACACAACACGGCTGCGTAAACTGTCAGGGCAGCCACAGGGAGCAGCCGAGTAATTGAGAGAGACTACTTAATAGAAGAGCTATGGTGAAGTCTCACGGGTCTCATTGTGATGCCTTATGGTTTTCTGCACTCAAATTTGTTGGTGCAGACTTGCCGGGGATGGCTCTCTCCAGTCGAGACATCTGCAGGCAAAGTTATATGAAAGTTCTGAGGATTTTATGAGACACTGTGGAGAGGTCAAGGATCCACACAGTGGGAGATGCAGCCTCTATGCCACCATGAGGGATGTGGGATTTGCTCGGCATATGATTCCTATTAAGCCTCATTCCGACTCAATATTTGGGAAGTATTCAAAACAATAAGATCACTGTACTTTTACTGAGGCTAGAAAGCACCACTAATACCGACAAAGAATCACTCTCAGGGCAAAGAATAGTTTGCATATTGGCCGTCATATTTTAGAGTCTTGTGATGTTTTGCTAAGGAAGGTTAGTTTTAATCCAAAATGGTACATATCCATATTGAAAACATGTACCAAGGCATGTAATATACAGGATTCGGTGTGTAATTTTGCCAAGCAAGGATTTTCTCTTTCAAAGGTACCTTCAATTTGTTTTAATTTTTGCCATCAATCACCGTGTAGCTGTGCCACATTTTTGAAACGGAGGATATCTCTCTCTGGAACAGGGCTCCCTTCAAATACAAGTGAAGAAACTCATTACTGCTAATACAGCTCACTGGCAGACAGTTTACTTTACAGGCAGGCACTTTATCAAACAGTGCTATGGGCTAAAGACAGCCTGCGTGTCAGAACTCACCTCCAACTAAAACATCCTTACAGTAACTTTTCACCTTGCTTACAGCTCCTGGGATTAAAAATAGCCCAGAGGAATCCAGTGGGGTTATTCATGAGGGGGGTTTTATATGTTGCTGTCTTTAAGCATTCTCATCAAAACTCCATAAATTAGTCACAGGAGGCATAGCTGGCTGAATCTCATTCGGATTTGAATGCAGCCTCCCAGCGGTATGAGTACAACATAATTACACTGGGGTTTTATGCTTCATTATATTTTATATTGGTTCTTTAAATATCTCTCCCACTGGTGTACTGCTCTGTTTTTTTTTCCTTGAGAGTGTATCATATGAGCTGACATGGTGGATTCAGCTTCAGATTAGTGGCGTGATATATTCTGAAACGCCATTAGCCTCCTAGCCTGTGGTGCAGGTCCTGTTCTCGCAGATAAGCGACTCAGTATCGAGCCAGCTCGGTCACGAGTGGCTCCCTGGGACCCTCGAGACCGCTGCAACTTCAACAAGTTAGTGATTATTTTATTTCACTCAGGGCAAAATGACACAGGGCTGCCAGGAGTTTGTATCTGACCATCATGGTGTGTGGACTCCACCTAATGGTGATTGGTAGTCAGTACATCAAACAAGCAGCCACAAGCCCCGTCTGTAGAGCAGTGGTTTTCAAAATGGGGTCCGGAGACTCCCCAGGGTCCATGAAGGTCTTTCAGGGGGTCTGTGTTGACACTCCTTTCACAAGCATTTAAACACAAGAAATCGGGTGGTGATCCAGCATCACTGATCTCACCTTTTAGTATATCATTTTCACAATCTTATAGTTTTCTTGTCATTTTGTATATACTTTTCAATTTCCTGGTGTTTTTCAGCTAGTTTTTGATAGTTTTTTTTTTTTTGATAATAATTTTGCTAATTCTTGTTTTTTTTAATTATTTATTTGCGAATTTTCTGGTATTTGTTTTGCTAATTTTCTGATTACTTTCTTTTCACTTATTTCTACAGATTTTCTTGTAATTTCTTTCTTTGCTCATTTTTAAACACAATTTCAAACAATTATCACACATCAAAATATCTATTCATGTCACAGTCCTGAGAACAAAACAACTTATAGTGTGGGTCTGGGGCTTAACGTCCACTTGGGTCCAGAACATGAAAAAGAAAAAGTTTGAAAACCCCTGATCTGGGACATAGAGCCTAATATTTGTACACCCACTTGTAAAAACAGCAGCCTGTCAGAAAGGTCACACCTTTAACCCTTTCAAGGACACAGACGTAAATTTTAATGAAACTTCAACTCTCCTGACCTAAGTATGCGGCATTGTATCTAATGAATACAAAATAAGGGTCAAATCTCCTGGGTTCAGGGTCAAGCATCAGTAACTACTGTCCCTTGAGAGGTTATGAGGAGGAGTTTATGAAGTTAATGGGTTTTTGTGGCTTACAAAAAAGAAGGAGGCGGTTCTTGCTCTGGGAGATGAATGACCCCACTGAGCACATCCTGAGCTTGGCTGGGTGACGGCGCATTCAGCTCATTTCCATGTTGGCAGAGTGTTCGCATCGCTCCGCTCTCACTGCTACAGCCGATCTTATGGCAGGTGGTACGTGGGCCAGTTCTGGACGTACATATTGCTTTTGGACAATTATTTCACAATGAATATGTCGACAGTATATGGCAGAAGCAATCTTTCTTGGTAAAGTTGTCACGAGGAGCTACTTGATCCAAAATATTGACTTTCCCTTATTTATGTGCATTTTTTACCATAATCTTTGCATTGGTGTTTATTGTCAGCATTGTTATTATCATTATATATAAATATACTCAACTAACAAAGCCAGCAGCAGTATAGCTGGATAGTGGGAGAAAAAGCATGTTTATGTTGGCACACTTTAATATAAATGGAGCAGAAAATGTTCTTAAGCAAAGTAGACTAGACTAGAATGATAGATTTTATCATTTGGAGAGGTTTTGACCACCTGGAGTCTCCAAATGGCACTCATGGAGAACAAAACAAGGGTTATTTAAAAGGTTTTAATAAACAAAATGTTCATCTTCATAATGTACATTAATACAACAGTGTCCACTCCTCTTTTTAAATGAAAAGCTTGACACCTGAACTCTAGGGGTCACACTTCATGATCTCTCTGAGGCAGACGGTGGCGTAGCAGGAAGTGTCCAGGTCCAACTTGAGGGTGAGAGCGAGCGCGTCCACGTCCTGCTTCCTGTGTGATGTCACGCCGTTCAGCTGCTCCTCATCGTCTCTCTCCGCTCCTCTCCCGTCTCCAGCGTCCTCTCCTCCTCCCTCCTGGGCTGCTGTGCTCTGCAGCTGGTAAGTGAGGTTGCGTGGGAAGGCCAGCAGGGGGCGGTAGCAGCCAGGCAGGTTGAGCTTGAGGGTGCTGACTCTGAAGCGACAGTTTTCCAGCTCGTCTCTGGCCAGTCTCTCCTGGTACCAAGTCCCCATGAGGTTCTCTGGGTACCTGACGGTGTTGCCTGGCATGGGCAGCAACACCTGCCGCAGAGAAGAATACTTCAGCTCATATAAAAAATGTATTATTATTCTAAGTACTACTAATGGTCCTTGTAGTAGTATTTTATTCAACAGTACAGTCTATACCTGTTGCAGTGTGTAGATACCCTCCTCCTCCTCTTTGCTCGTCACAACATGGATCTAGAAAGGTAAAGAAAGGAAATGATCCACCTCAGTAACACTGACAAGGGTAGTAAGGTGCACTAATGGTTATACATAGTGTCCTGTTACCAAGGAGACACAGGTTCAATCCCAGCAAATGTCACTGCATCCAGGAATAACCATGTGTGATAGAGATGAACAATTAATTAAAATATTTTCCAGATCGCAATATGGCCAAGTGCAATATACAAATCACGGGAGCTGCAATTTTGTGATTGGGTGATTTGCGGGAATCCTATCTCTTTCAGTCCTAATTTAATACCACAGATACAACACCTCCACCAAATTCATGTGGATACATATTTATTCTTCTTTTTTCTCCAATTCTCCTCTAGAAATCAATTTTAACTTGCATATAAGAGTAACTGCACACAATATATGTACATATTGTCTACTGTTAGGTGTATTGTCTTGAGAAAAACATAAATAAATATGGACTATATTTTGTAATCTTCCAAATGATCAGTGACATTTGATCGCCACCTGTTACCCGTCCATGGGCTGAATATCAGTGGGTAAAATAATGGTCACAGCAAATGTAAATAGGAGCGTGCAACTCTTTCTTTTTCTATTGTCTGTCTAATTTTACCTGAGGCAAGCTGGAGTCCCTGGTGCCATCTGGAGTTCCCTGCCCTCCCTGCATCCACACCAGGTCCCCCTGCCTGGTACAGTGGCCCAGAGTGGCCAACCTGTGTGCCACCGCCTCGTTCCACACTCTGACAGCCACACGCACACAGAGCATCAGTGCTTACAGTAATAAATCACTTAATAATTCAGTAGCAAGTCATTTACAGTAATGACTGACTATGAACAGAGCACAAATAAGCTTTTGTTGCAGGTTCAATAAAATCATCCTGCCAAAATCAAGTTACCTGCCAACGTGATAACTAGAGTATTCAACTTACAAGCCAAGTGCACCCTAATTATGAATCATTTAATGACACTCTTTCATAATAAAGCCTAACCAAGCAAACAAAGTGGATAAACACAGACTTAACACCCTGCACACAAAAATAAAAAGATAAAAAAATAAAAATATTCCACGATGTTTTACTACAACCAACCGGCTACAGTAGGCATGTGGGTAAAAGACTCTCATGCCATGGGGCAAGCTGAGCCAGGCGCGGGCGCAGCCATCTGCCCCCGTCCCGTAGCGGTGCAGGGCACGCAGCATCAGCCGCTCTCGGGCCTTGGACACGGGCATCAGCGCCAGGCTCTCCTTGGCGTTGTCTGGGTTGGAAAACCAGAAGAGACGGGAGAGGTTGGAAAGAAGTCGCTGAAAAACCTGTCACCATGCATGCCTTTCAAGTATGCCCACAAGCTAAAAAGGTATTCATGTTACAATATTTTTTTGCTGCTTTTGCTTTTTTTTTGAAACAGGAAGTGATGCGTTTTACATTTCCCACAGCAGCAACAGAAGTCATGGCAGGAGAGAGATGACTGGCAAAGTATAACAAACAAGAGGGCAGTCCAGGCACCCCAAAAGTGAAAAACTAACACAATGAGGAAGAAAAAGAGGGGAAATCTTAAAAAGCCTTTATTGCAGCGGCTGACCCACTGATTTCTCTCCCATTGGTTGTCGTGGCTGTACATGCATTGTCTCTTTTAAGTCCTGGTGAGGACCTAGCAGTGGTCGGTGTTTACTCGTTTAGCCACTGCAATAAAGGCTTTTTAAGATTTCCTGCATTTTCCTTCCTCGGTGTTATACTTTTTCACTTTTAGAGAGCCTGCAATGCCTTCCTGTGTGAACAGAAGAAGAGCTGGGAAATTAGCACGAGTACCACGAGCCATGATGGCTGAACAGGCACCACCTACACAAACTCAATCTTCATCGCCAGAAAATCTAAAGAGAAACACGTCACAGCTCTGGACATATCATTTGACTGACTGATCTTGGAGAAGCAAAAACAGCACAGTAATGATCTTTAGGTACCAAAGATGTTCCTGAAATTCAAAAAAATACCATGTCCAAGAGCTTTTCTTTATTTATGTGCAATGTAATCATTTTTTCTTAAACTGTGTTGTTACACGATATGCAAATAATACATGAGGGAGCTTTTCAGAAAGCTCTAACTAAACTTTTCAGTTAGTTATCACACAAGTAAATAATAATTTATTCCAAATCTGCAGTGGGATATGTTTTAATATGTAGGGCTCTCTTTTGCCAAGGTAAGAACACCAATTTATTTTCAATATCAACAGGAAAAGAACACAACCCTGCACTTCAGACTGCTAACTGAGGTGTTTTTAGATGCCAATTACCAACACAACAAGCTCTCACTTGTTTGATGGAAGTGTCTCTTCGCCTGGCTCTGAGGATCATCACCGTCCTCTGGGGTGAAGAACAGACGCACTGCGCTCACCTGACAAGGGGACACGGGACAGGTGCCGTGAGAGACTGCACACTTTCATAATATAAGAGGCAGCCATGTCAGACTGTGTGTGCTGGTAAAACCCACCATGTCTTCTTTGAGTAGAGCCAGTCCTACTCGGTCAGACTGAACACTCTGCCCGCTCCCAAACCTCTGCGGTCCATAATAGTTGACAAAACCTCTGTCCTGCAATGACCAACAACCATCTATGCAGACACCAAACAATAGTTTCATATGAACTTTTTAATTTCAAAAGCCAGTATCTACCATTCAAGAAAAGTGATGTTTACTCTCACAGATAATAAAAACTGTCTATTCATTTGCTGGTCCGCAGGCCACATAATAATAATAATAATAATAATAATGATAATGATAATACCTTGACGTTATCCACCGCTTGCTTTACCAGTGCTGCCAGATGAGAGTGTGTGTCACCGGTGCTGTGCGGGCTCAAGTCGCGGACCACCAGGTCAAAGTGGTTGCCCTGCAGTCGGCCGAGCTTCAGAGGCTCTCTGACGGGGCGGATCTGAGCCAGACGCAGCCCTCTCTTCTCAAACTCTGCAGACTTTTCCTGGAGCCTGACGACACAAAAAATTGGATTCTTACAAAGGCAAATCACGTTTTGCTGTTCCCCATGGAAATGTGTAAATGTATCTGCCAAATGTAACACACCCCATGTATCTCCCTGAAAGAAAGGCGGCAGTACCGTCGTGGTGGGACCTTCTTGACCACCATGGACTGGTAGGTGATGGCTCTCTTGTCCTTAATGCCGGCGTAGGTGAAATCAGAGGGCAGGATCCCCAGAGCGGCTGCCATGTAGCTGATGGCCTCCAGGGTCTCCAGGTTCTCCTTACAGAGGGTGAAGCCTGCAGGGGATGAAACGCATTCTTAGTTCGGTCTTTTTTTTTTTTTTCAATGAGAGAATTTTGGTTTGGTTTCTTTGCTCTCTTACCGGTATACACCTCCTCTTCCTTACAGTCCTCTGCCGTCCTCTTCTTGGGTCTGCCTCGCTCTCTCAGCCTCACCGAGATCGCCGTCCTCCCCTGGTCGCTGAAGCTCTTCGTCTCCACCAGCTTGCCGAACCTCCTGCTGAGGAAGTGGTGTACGGACGTCCTGTGCTCCTTGTTGTCGTCAGGGCGAAAAGTGTGGGACGACCCGGCCACTTTGGCGTCTATGAACCTGAAGAAGTCCTCCGCCTCGTCCTCTGTGACCAAACGGGACAGCTCCTGGTAGTCGGGGTCCTCCCTCACCCTGATCTCAGACTGACTGGTGACGGTCATGAGGGAGGGGAAGTTGTGTCGGACGGCCCGGTGGACATTGGCTCTCTGGTGTTTGTCAGGGAAAGATCCCAGACATAGATCTCGGCTGTGCGGCTTTTCAACCTCATTTTTGAGCGCTGCCACAAACTGCTGGAGTTCCTCACTGACCGACTGGCCTAAAATCACAGCCAGGTCAAAAGTTTCGGGGCTAGGGATGATTTCACTTGCCCCACAGTCCACTGAGACGCCCGTGTCCTGTGATACCTCCTGCTTGCACTCTGCTCTGGCTTCACTGACCTGACCTGAGGTCTGAGGAGCCTGAACGGCGGCTGGTTTATTGACGAGCTGTCCACTTACATCTATCTCTGTCACCACAAAGTCCCTGGTGAAGTTTTTTACACTCCCACGGAAGCCCTCATGGTCTGAAACGAAGCACACAGGGATGCCCACAGCACCACTGTCCACCATCATCACCGCTGGGCTCTGAGTGCCAGAACAGACGCACCGATACAATACTAAACACCATCTGTTTCTAACTTACTAAGGACACTGCAACGTTAAAAACAAAACTTAATACACACTATAACACCAGGCTTTCACACATTATATGCAAACAGCCTCTCTATATGGCACTTATTTGCAGTTTTATGACAGAATATCTAAAGTAGTTAGCTGTTTATGCCTGGGGAGACGGCATGTAACTGTCACGCTGAAAACAACGCGTCACGTGACCTAGCTGAACGAGCTTCTTAAAGGGACAGGACGTCGAAATAAAATAAAATAAAATAAAACTTTGTGCAACGGTACAAATAATAATATATTAGAATAACTAAATGCAACTAATGTGGAAAAAATGAATAAAAGTAAATAAAAATGCAATATGCTCCTGAAATCTGATTTTACACATCACAGTCCCTCCACAGCTGTTTTGCTGCATCAGAAAGGTGTTGGGTGGTGTTGTTGTTGTTTTTTCATTAGGCCTGGATCCGTGGTGATCTCCTCCATGCACTGACCTCTCACCCTAAAGAGGCAAAAAGGATTTAAGGAGGTTGTTTGTCCGAGCACAGCAGCTCCCCCCTTGTTTTTCTTGTCAGAACTGGTACTACACCACTGACACTGGAAAGCTGATCTGTTTTGTAGTTTAATGTTGGTGTTTATTCTTTATAGAAATCATAATATATTCTGTGTAAAGGGAATTCCTGTGTTCATCTAATCATGTGGGTTTATTCTTAATGTTTTACCATGTTTAACCTTTCTCATGTTTATTAACCCTAATCTTTTATTTCTTAAATAGAAGCCACAGACGAGTATGTAGCAGAACAAAGGCAGTGCCATGAAATGTTTTCGCTGAATGTAACAGAGTAAAGGTTATTGTTATTGTTAGCTGTCAGCTTACAAAAGATCCGCAGGGAAGGAGAAGTGGACAACAAGGCCACCGTGTGTAGCAAATGTGTACACAAAATGCAAGTCGTGACAAACAGCCTTGGCCTGCTGGAACATCTACAGAGCAGGAGATGCCAGATAAGGATGAGAAGCAGAAAGACAGTATAAAGACAGTCTTCTGTTCATTGTTCGGTACCCACTTGTAAGTGTGACTTGTGTGTGCGATGCTCTGAACATTAAGAGAGATTTTTGTCTCATTGCTGTGGAATTAGAAATGATGGCCACGATTTGCAGTGTTTCTTTGACCGCTACATCACTGCTCACATGCTCTCTACAAATTCAATAAGCTGAAGTGTTTTACATGATTATACACTGTTACCATGACATTTATGAAACACTGCTGGCTTCAGTCATCAACATGTAGTAGCATTGCTGACATCAAATGTGTTTCAAACATGTTGCTCAAGCAAATAAGTCTCAATTACTTTTACTTGAAAGTGGAAGTAACCTACTTCCTTCATGTCTCTGCCACTGTCCTCCTTCCATCTTACCTCGGACCGAGCACGCTGCAGAGCAGAGAGGGAGTCCAGGAGGAAGTTAAAAGGAAATAACCTTTTAACCATTTCCTTTTGTTGAATCCGCTACTCCATCTGCCAACTCACACACACTCCCCAGACCCCTGCCCCATTTAATTAGTTGTAAACAATGCACACAAAGGAAATGCCACAAACAAATATGCAGTATTTTAAGCCATTCCTCTTTGTCCTGCTTGCCAGGTCTTGCCATGTGGAGAGATTTAGGCCTCTTTAAGCCAAAGCACACATTAATTAAAAACAATTCCATTTTCAATGCATTGTTTGATGATAACAATGATTTCTGCATTAACCTGCATGCATGCAAAAGGTTGCATTTCTTATATTTCATGAATTTAATTAAATCCTGAAAATACCTTCAGGCATAAGATATAAATATGCTTTCATAGACAGACTGTCTAAATGGTGGCAGCCTTTCAAAAAATCATCCAACAATCACACAGTGTTATGAGTGCACACAAGTTCATGTCAGCAGTGCAGATGGCTCCCACAGGAAACAAAGTATTCAAAAACAATGGAAGCCAGGGACAAAGCCTGACACTTAATCCCACTGTCTATATTTCTCAGAAATGCAAATTCAAAACACATGAAACTTTGCAGAGACACACTCACACATCCTATGAACATAAAGAAACACAATATATCTTTTTACATTAAAGAGCAACTGAACCCCAAACCAAAATCTCTGTGAAGCCTGACCTCTAGTGGTGAAAAGTCAAATCACTGCTCTGTGGTAGCAGGTGAAGTCACCTGAGTGCAACAAGTGGTGACGTCACCTGCCACTAAAGACCAAGCACCCGACTTCACACTATCATCAGAAATCAGAAATCACAAATTAGAAATACTTTATTGATCCCTGAGAGTAAATTGGGTCATTAGAGGTCAGACTTGACAGAAATTTGGCTTTGGTTACTCTTTTAAATGAAAGAGTGTCATTTTTTACTTAGGGTACCAACACATAAACAATTTTCTGAAACTGTGCTGAAGATAAAATATAAAATCTATGTGGGTAACAGGTAAGGGACAACAATCTTGAGCAATAAATAACATACCAAATTAATAATGATATAATAATAACACTTTATTTATATAGCACCTTTTATACCAGGGGGTGTAGGTCAAAGGGCTTTCTAATAAATGACCAGAACTCAAAAATATATACAATTATGATATTTTCCTTGAGAAAATATAAGAAAACAGTAACCAAACTGGATGATTTTGATCCTACCTGGGCTCATTGTTTGATGTTACACCGCGTTCTGAAACAATGATCTTTGTCCATGGGTCGGGAAACTTGAGACTTGAAAACACAGAGGTTACTGTCTGCTATAAATGTCCCAGATAAGCACAGCATTAGTCAGCTATCTTGTTTGATTTGAAGCCACGAGGCATGTCGTCAGCTTGCCAGGAAACGCATTATGGTAATGTTGGATCTCTCACTCTCTCTCTGTCTTGGTACACAAATAAAAGTGTCAATATAATTGCAGCAAAATCAAGTTCAAAAGATTTGTGTGATTGCTAAAGAACACCAACAACTGTTAATCTCCATGCTCAGTTTTATCACTGTAATTTTCATAATATTCCAATAGCACTGCTATCGTCTTGTTTGCATATTGATTTAAAAAGAAAAATAAAAGTTTGTTATATGTGTAGCTCTTTCTAGGCATTTATGGTTCTGATTATGTGCACACGTTTACGCCTGTTACCTGCACAGTCCCATAAAGAGTTTCACATTTTCTCAGACAGAAAGGTTTATCAGGATGAATTTTCCGGCCACCAGTGCCATCGGTCTGTTTTCTTGTTGTGAGTTGAGACCAAGAGATGATGCCACCTGCTTTCTAGGAAACAAATTGCAGTAATGCTGGAGCTCCCATCACCACCCACCAGAACTCTGATGTCAAAACTCTATATTCACCAAAACGAAAAGCACCAATAAGATGGCAATTGAAATAAAGGTACAAGTAATTAATTTACTGTAATGTGTGGTTGCTACAGAACACCAACAACTGTTTTGTCTTTGATATTCACTTTCATGGCTGTATTGCTCTCGTGATGTTGTTACCCGGCCAGTAAAACTGAAGATATGGAGTTTCTGTGGAATACTGAAAACCATTTATCAAGTATTTACATTCCTGTAAAATGTTTTAATAGGGTCATCCGCAGTCTGGGTCTTTCTGTTGACATTTATTCAGAACACAACATTCCCGTTTATCACCTTTCACCTAATACTCTGCATCTGGGCCAACGTATTGTTCACCCCGACTCAAATTGATGTTTATTCTTGTCTCTGCTGATAAGAAAAAGAGTTTGTGACTGTGAAACATTTTGGACGGCCACATTCTGCCACCCACACACATCCTCTGCAGAGTCTCTGTACGTTCAAAGATTTCAAAGATTTTGTGTTGAGGATTTCAATTTGGTGTGTGTGTGTGTGTGTGTATGTGTGGACATTTGAAGTTGACTAAAGCATGTGGCAGCAGGAAACGGGGGAATCGTGTGTGCATGTGTGTGTATGAATGCCTGAGAGTGCATGTTTTTGTGTGTGTATATGCATGCATCTGCGTGTGTGTGTGTGTGTGTGTGTGTGTGTTCATGTTCTCCAGATGTTCCTATGTTCCATCAGGAAGTGCTTCCCTCTGGATCTGCTTTAACAAATGGACCCATTTTGCTCTTACAGGAACTCTAGGGACCAATAGGATTGCAGCAATGTGTGTGTGTGTGTGTGTGTGTGTGTGTGTGTGTGTGTGTGTGTGTGTGTGTTTGTGTGTATTTGTAACTGAGTGAATTGCATAGATAGACGGATAGAGGAAAAAAACAATGTGGGCTAAGTATGCGAGCGTACACATCTGTGTATGAATGAATGACCACCAAGCAGAACAACAGCTTCGTCAAGTGGACTGGCATGTGTGTGTGTAAGTGTGTGTGTGTGTGTGTGTGTGTGTGTG
>OMLB01046455.1:5276-21507 GCA_900302555.1 Myripristis jacobus | reverse complement strand
CCACCCAGCAGGGGGCGCAGGTGGCTCACTGACACCTGCTCTATGAAGGAGGTGCCATACTTCCTGAAATACCACCACTCAAATATCTGAGAGAGAGAGAGAGCGAGAGAGAGAGAGAGAGAGAGAGCGAGAGAGAGAGAGAGAGAGAGAGAGAGAAAATCATGTGTCTTGTGTTTAAACACACTGACAGAATCTTTGCTGCAACTGTCTTGCCAATAAGACATTTTTAATTAAATACTGAAACAGATACAGAAAACTGTATTTTGACTTTTCATTTGGCATTCACTGAAGGAAGCAGGTGTACAGGGCTGGTTGTTTGAGTCCTTTGATTTTCTGTGTAAGCAACTGAGAAGGATCTGTGAGCGGTATCTACTATCAGCTTCAAGCCTTTTCAAGCACACTAGGAAACTGGCTAATCTCAATATTTCACTAGACAATGATACTGTATGAATAATATAGGATCTTCTAATAATGATGGCAAAGTAGAGTAGAATATCTTGACACCTAAAGCTAAACCTTGAGCAGAACTTGGCGGGTGGCCATTTCCCACCTGGTCTATAATATGCCTCTGAGTTCCTAATCAGAATGAGGACTAAGTTAACCTACTGATTAGATGCAGAAGAGTGCTTTTCAGCCTTGTACCATAAAGGCCCAAGACTGCAGGGTTTTCATTCTGTCTCTACGGGAGCTGATTTCACTGATTAGCACCTTCTGCCAGACAAGAGGAGCTAATCATCCATCTGCAGCCAGTCTTGACCTTGTGCTGAGTGTGTGCATTTGTTGCACAAATTCGTACAGACCAGTTCTACACACAAACATTTACCCCACTCAAAAAGCAGAAATCTTAGTGGCAGAAAATGAATGGAAAACTCTCTCCTTTTCCTAATCAGTTACCACTGAGGTGCATTTGAGCAAGGCAGCCTAAACAGTTTCCCTGGATCCTTCAGTTACTACCAGCGAAGGACTATGGAGTGTGGAAAACTTGGTGTGGTTGTCATTGTTTGAATAGGTTTTCCGGCCCTCTTTTTATGCCTCATTTGGGGGGTTAGTGCCACAGTCGAGTGTCAAACTTATGAGCAATCAATCTATTTCTAACTAGTTAATATTGGATATATAGACTTGTACATTTTAAACTTGCATGTTGCTGACACTAGCATTGCCTGGCTAGCACTGAGCTGCACACCAGGCTTTATGTAGCTGCTGGACTGGCTTCAGTGATGTTTTGAGACCAGTAACAAGGGAAACTAATGCACATAAAAACATCAATCTGCATTATGTACAGTGTGTTTCTGAGAACAGATCGTGCCTGTCCTGTCAAGGTTCAAACAGCGGAAATATAGTGGTTTATAGCGGGATTTTCCAAGCCAGTCCAATTGACTTCAATATTAGTGGCACCAAAGTCTGGCACCAGTGTAAATTTGGAACACTGTCACGATGACATATTGTCCCTTCCTTCTTTATATGTTCCTTGCTTGTAGCTATGAGACTGTGACGCGGCGTATTGCTGTTAAAGAGTGTGCATGTGCACTCAGTGAACCTTGCCTGATCAAAACAGAGGTTAAAAAACACATTTCATGAGTGTGGTGAATGTGGTGACTGTGGCAAAATTACACGACTGAACAGGAGACACACATCCTGATCCAAAACACTGTTTTATGGGGTGTATAAGCTGCAATTTGACAAAGGTGATTTACAGGCCAGGCAAAGCTTGAGGGAAGATGTTATAGAATTATCATTATTATTATTATGGTAACACTTTACAATAAGAGTACAACAATTAACGTTAGTTAATGCCGTAATAAACATTAAGTAACAGGTAACTAACCATTAACTAATGTGTCTAAGAATCATTTACTAATGCTGTTCATGCTAAGGTATTAATTTATGTGTTATTTAAGCGTTATTGTAGATATTATTAACATTAGTAAATGCCATAATAATCATCTAATAATAATCTACCAGTTAATTAACCATTACGGCATTAACTAACGTTAACTAACGTTAATTGTTGTACTGTTATTGTAAAGTGTTACCATTATTATTATTATTATTATTATTATCATTATCATCATCATTATTATTAGTTTTTGGTGCTTTTCAGTGGGAAACTACACAACTGGGACACACATGGTCATTCCAACTACACAGAAATGATCAGTATCACTCCTCCAAAAACAACTGGCTCCCACATTTCCCCATCTATTCATAGAACATGTGTGAAACACATCATCATTTCTAAGCAGCCTACACAAATTGGCCAATAGTCCGCAGGGAAGAGGGAGTTAATTAAGAGAGGAGCTATTTCAGCATACAGACCAACCACTGATGCACAGTTGGCTGTGTCTGTGAACAACTTAAAAGAGAAGTTAAATATCTGTGTAAGTAGGAACAAGCTCACATAAAATTTCAGTGTATTACTTCCCACTGCAATGATTTTGTCATGTCTTTACTCATTCTATTTTTATTTGAACATTTACGCAAGTAGGCGTGATGACCAAGAGCACATTCTCAGCAGCGGTGTAGTGAAGAGGTTGCAGAAAGAGCGGTGGTCACACACACAAACAATCACACATCCACACTATGGAGCTGGTAAAGGACAAACTGAGTGTGGACTGTTACTGGACATTTTCTTGTGTTCTTGCATTTGAATCAGTAACTCCACTAACAAATTACACACCTGAAAACATATGTTCTCCTCTTAACATAATGAATAAGTCCAACAGTAGAATAAGCCATGATGTACATTAATATTATTCAGTATCAGCATTAATATTAGTATCAATACTAACACCAACATCACTAATTATCAAACTAGTCTTAGGAGTCAGCTACAGGAAAAGACAGCCTCTTACCAGTATGAGTCCTGATATGAGGGAGGAGGTGCCCGTCAGTGCCACGTAGAACTTGGGTGTCAGGGTGTTGAGAAACATGCTTACTGAAGAGGAGACAGAATAACAAGAAAGTCAGAAGAGTTAGTACTTCCTAATAAATACCTGGGAAACTCTTCTGGAACAAAGGAAAGTACTTTACAAAAGAAACTGTTAGGATAAAACACTGGATGTTCACATAAAACTAGTGTAGGCCACATTTACAGAGTAGACTCAATCAAAGAGTGAAAGGAAAAACATCAAAAGACTCAAAGATTCAAGGATGTTTGAGAATCCAAGACACAAACGGATGCAAAAATACACCATCCACATGCAGTGCTCGGCATTTCCCAGAGGGCAGTGCTGTTTAGACAGGAAATTAAACATCACCAGCGGACCAGGGTTAGCCGTAACTACAGCTTGAGGATGCACCACAGTTAAAACCAGACAAGATAAATATTAGCAGCCCACATGACTTACCCATTTCTCACCCCACTGCCCTTCTAACAAAGCCAGGTTTCTATGTAATTTAATACCAAATATGCTGTTGCATCAGACCCTGCTAACTAATAAATTACAGCTCTGAGTCCATGGCACATAACCATTAAGCCTCACTGAGTGGTGCTGATCTGTGTTTTATAAACAGGGTGGAACATTAGATTTGGCTGTGGTTTGTCTATTCTACCAACAATCTGGCAGGTAATCAGAAGGTTAATTTAGGGATTTACCCACTACTGTGGCCCTTCAACAGGTTATTTAAAGTTATTTTCCACCATTGGGACCATTGGGAAGAATGAAGGAAGGAGAAAATCCTGTCTTTCTCCACCGTGTGCCCACTAACCCCTGTGTTTTCCGTTTGACACACAATTGCCCCCTGAGAATAATTAACCTAACATCAGCTTGGAGATGACAGGTAACATTTTCATGTGTGATATTTTCATTCATTGTCCAACAACTACTTTCGGTTCAGACTGCCATTTTGTCTTTGGTGGGTATGATTTTTAAGTTGTGCATAAGTCGTTTCCAAACCCGTCATACGTCAACCTGAGTGCAGGAAGTGCCTCCCCCACTGAGCTGTGATGATTCAAAGCAATTTCAGATTGAATGGACGAAAACAAGGCCCTCATCAGAGGCAATCAAACTCTCTCAGCAGCTGAGAGAGACTGACAGCTAACTGACCTCTAGGCAAAGCAAACCCTAACCTTGACATCTGCTCAAAACATGGAAATGGAAGCCTGGGCATTGTGGGTAAAATAGTACAGCTTGAGTCCACCTGGGCAAAACATGATCAGTTTTCCAATTGTACAGGTTAGTGCAGCCCAAACATTAAGATTTAGGCAGACTTGTCACTAGTGAGACTGCAAACATGCGGAAACTGAGTCTTAATTTATTGGGAAACCAAAGCTATACTAAGCAGCTGCTCCCAGTACTGGTGAGGGGAACTCTGACTGCCAGAAGGACAGTAGCCAAAGAAATTAACTTTATTATTGTCAGCTAGCCACCATGGCTGGTATTCCAAAATACCACCCTGCATTTGGCCGGATGACTAGGAATTCTGGTAGCTGAAATAAAGACACTATGATTGGGGGCATGTTTCAACCCAAGGAGCAACATGGAGGTTAGGGACAAAAGGGACAAAAGCCACTTAGATGATCCCCGAGACCCACCATCACCCCCAACCCAGGACACACACTCACACAAACACAAAAATGCACATTAACAAACACACACATAAACTAACTGCAGCTGGGCAGCTATTCATTGCTGTGAAGTGGAAGCTCTCGTCTTAACAGAAAAGGGTCTTTATGTAGAGGAGCCCCGGCTTGGCCTGTGGTGAAACAGATCTAACAGCTGCTGTCAGTCTACAGTCTGATGAGAGGACGCTGCTGTCCGCCTGGCAGTGGATGGCTTCATCTCAGTAAGCCAGTTACTGAAGCCATTGTGGAAAATATGGTTTATTCACATAAAATGATGCTGCAGGGTAGTCTGGTGGATAGAGATGCCAACCAGTAACCCAAACATACTAAGTCTGATGCCATAACAGTCAAAGCGCTTGTCAACATCCCAAGACCCAAACGGGGACACTGTAAGTGGGCTGGTGTGGACGGTAAGGAGAAATTGAGAGACACTGAGTACCTACCAGCTCCTGGATAAAAGTGAAAAGACTAAATTCTCCTTTAGATATCATTAGAGTTAGAGTATTAGAGTATCACACACATCACACTGAACCTCTGCCTGTACACTCACGAAAAGCTACTCTGGATAACAATAGTAAATGCCTGAAATGTAATTAAGACTCCATGTCTGGTTCATGCACACAATTAACTAACGAATCAGATCAAAGTCTGATGCCAGAATAGGACAACCGGATGCCATGGCAGAATGTTGGAGAGTTTAAAGAGATTGTCGTATCAACAGAACGGCTCGGGTTCTATCTCAAGGTTATAGCCAATGTCCCTCCCTGCTGAAATGTCCTTGAGCAAGATAGTGATCCACCGGCTACTCCTGTGGCATCAGCTCCTGGCCCTGTGCTGTGAAACGTGTATCACAGTAAGCTCTACAAACAAATTCCTATTTACAAATTCCTAACTGAGCCCTTTTCTCACCAGGTCACTCGGTGCTCAACATGGTAAGACAATGTGCTAATAAAGGTGAAAAGGGGTGGAGGGAACATGAGGAATCACAAGCAAAATGAGATGATTACATAAGACGAGAAATTAACTAGTTTACTTCTCACAAGTATTTTTTTTGCCATCTTTGTTGTGACTTTTTTGGCAGCACTTTGGTGCAGCAGTTTTCGTAGCCAATTTTACTGAACTGTAAAACAAGGAAGCAAATCGTGGAAATGTATATGTGCTAAGAACTGTATCAGCTCTTTCCCACTGCTGGAAATATGTGACAGGCTTTATGGAAGTGGAACAGAGCCATTGTTATTTATCTGTCCCCAACCAGTGAAGTACATATTCTATCCCTTAATTGGTGAGCCTTTACAAAATCTGTATTTTCTGTCTATTCTTTATGATGCAGTGGTTTGTATGAAGTCAGCATTTTCATCTACTCCTGGTTGTGTAGTACCAACATTTTCTCCTGCTTCAGTTGAATTCACATGCACATATTTGGCAGTAAAAGTAATGTCAACAGGGTGACATGCAAATGGAGAACTCGGGCTTTTTATTAACTTTCAAGGCCATTTTTGCCCCAAGCCCCATGTTACATAATATAAAGCTCCTCAAGGAAATTCCTTTAAGGCTCTTAGAGGAATGGGCCTGGGCCTGGGCATCCCTAAAGGGAAACTAACAGTAATCCCTGGTAGTGTTCGTGCTATGCTCTACCCACTGAGCAACAAAGAATGGCTCCCTGAAACATCTCTCTCCCCCCCTCCCTCTCTCCCTCTCTCTCCCTCTCACTGCCACGCCCACCAAAGATCTTCAGATGTAGATACGTGGACAGGGAGTGTGTTGGATGATGATCTGGTGAACTGGGGGGACAAATTCCAGCAGACAGACCCGGGACTAAATGTCACTGCCGACATCAGGAGATGTGACCTTTACTGAAGAGGGGACGGAGAGCAGACTGCTGGCTTGACTGGAATTACAAAAGACAGACACAGAGACACATCCACATGCACTCAAACACGCGTGATTACTCATATAGATGCACAGTCACATGCAAATATGTGTTTCACCGCAAAACCCAACCGTAAAAGTCTATTTCATCACCTATTAATGAAACATTTCACTGACCTACTTCTAAGAATACTACCACCATGTGTCTGAACAGGCTGACTGTATTGTGCCCTACAACAGACACACTGTCCTAAACAGGAGGAACCGGTGAACAGTGAGACTGAGGATTAAAATAACTTCAGTGCACTTTTGCTGTCTAGCACGAAATAGTGTCACAAAAGCAGTTAGTATACAGACTACTGAATGACCATGTTTTATCCAGTTAATTTCAAGGTGTTTTATGCAACTTGCAATACAGACAACCAATTTCACAACTGAAATAAACATGGACATGAAAACAACAGCCCAATCACAAAATAAGACGCTGGGGTGATTTCCCAATGAAAAAAACATTGCACTGAGTAAACAGCAACATTTAAAGGCTGCATTCAGACCTTTTGAGGCCTTTAGTTGAAATAATATTGCATCGTATGGCTTTTCCTGAGGAAGCCTGTTACTAGCAGCATTTAATGATAACTGTTTTGATATAGAATCACAACCCTATTGGCAACCACTGAGTCTCAGGATGCAGAAAAGGAAGAAATGAGTTTACCTTGGTAAGGCCGCACTGCTTAGGGAGACACATGAATGTCAAACATTATCATAAGAAGCAATGTGTGAGTAACGAGGGCCAAATTTGGGAGCTGCTCCAGGCCGCCTGCCTGCTAACCTGAGTCGTAAGTCACTCTGGCTCGGCTGCTCATGCCTGAAATGTTTGTTGGCAGGGCCGATTAGGGAGCGCCTCATTGCTCGGCTCATATGGCTGGCCCTGACTGATGAGACCGCTAGCACAGCCTGTCTGAGTTTAACTGCCTCCCCTGACCTTTGAGGAAGGCGGGAGGTAACCAGCATCTGTCAAAGCAGCAGTGGCAGGTAAGTATGACTGTGTGTGTGTGTGTGTGTGTGTGTGTGCATAGTGTGTATTTACGTATGGCCTATTTATGCATGCATTTGGTATACATCTGTTCCGTATGTGTTAATATAGATATAGATATAGATATACACTGCATGCATCTGTGGGGGGTGTGCACACTTGAGTACTGTATGTGAAACGGATTGAAAAACAAAAAAATGCCCTGCTATAGGAATAATATTGGCAGATCAGTCGCTGGCCAGTGCATTCCACACCACTGGCGATATTTTTTTTTTATAAGGCTCTGTGATTAAACTGTAGTAGTGGCAGAAAGAGAAACATAAAGAGTGTAAGTGGTATTTATTTACAGTATTCTTTTAGTGCATCACTGCAGCTGCTGTCTGTATTAGGCCTAAGCATGGTAAAAAAAAAAATAAATACTGCAATGTAATTCATGGCTTTAGTGGGAATGGTCATTTTTGCATGGTAATTTTCATTTAAACTTAAAAACAAATGTTTTGTTTTTTTTAAATGATGGTGATATGCTTTTTGCTGGGGTTTGCATCAAACAAACATATTTTCTTATATCTGGAGAAAACAATTTGTAGGCAAGGGCATCTCTGTAGTACCACCATTTCATTTATAATAGTTATTTGCTACGCATGTTACATTTATCAAAAGACCAGCTCCAGTGATTTGGGTACCTATTAAATACAACTACAATGTACAGTAATGCTAGGAACCTCAACACAGGCCTTAAAACAGATAAAACTTTTTATCCTCAAGATGCATTCTTTACAGAGTGGAAAGACAGCATCCCATTTTACAAAACATACAGTGCTATTTCATTCTTGACCATCAGACTCAACTAGAAAAGTATGTAAGTGTTTAAAATTCAAGGCTGTTTTATGAAGTCAGTCAAAATGCTGCTACATACTGAGATGAGACTGTGTTCAAATTGTCAAGTGAATGAGCCAGAAGTGTGACACAAATATTCCCTGGGTTTTATAAATATGTTCCAACTTTCTCTTCTCTCTAGTGTGATGAAACTCAGAGTAATGCTTTCTGAAGCAGAAAAGACTTGCTGGAAAGCGGTTCAGCATGCTAGAAATGACTGAATAACAATTTATTTCATTTATTTATGATTCTTTTCTGTCTAAATAATAGCAACATTTTGTGGCAACTTGGTGTTCTGTAATTAAGTTTCTTCAATTTGTAACACAATCTCATATTCACAACATTTTGTTTTATGTAGTTTTCAACCTATGTGATGATACCAGTAAGGTTAATGCTATGGACTAATATCTTTGCCATGCACTGGAATACCACTTGAACTGGTTTCCTTACATTCATACCAGTATAGCTTACTGGAACTGAAGAGACAGTGGAAGAGAGCAAGAGAGAGATTTACTTTCTGTGCTGTCCTTGGTGACTTCACTCTAAGTGTAGCCTGACAGATAAGGCAGCTCCCTAACTGCATGTGTCCTATACAACCAATCAGATGTTGGCCAAAGGGCCGCAGAGGCTGATTAACACAACCTGTCAAATATCCTTTTACATTTGGATTTTCCATAACCAGAGAGCATAATGGTAAACCGAGAAAACACACACACAAAAAGAGAAGCCTACCCTACCCTGGGCTTATTCTAGCTCTGCAAAGCAAGCCACTCTGTAAACACAGATATCAGCTGAGGCTACGCACACACGCATACACACATTGACATATGCACACACACACATACAACTAAGACATAAGGAAGCAAACAACACGCACGCACACACACCACACACACATACATACACACACACACAGCCAGCAGGCTCTCACCCACGCGCTGAGCAAACCAACGACTTCATGAATATCAACATCAATGCACCGGGCCACAATACACAGGCCATTTGGAAGGGAGGAGACACGGCTATGGTACGTGTCCACCCCAGGACAGATGAATCAACACAGCCGACAGCATTACTTACCCTCCATTCCACGAAGACAGCCAGAAAACCACCAACACAACCACACCAGCTGGGTCCTCAACAATGCCTCTTCTATTATTTTTCCTTTCAAACAAAGACAGCGTATAGGAACTGCTGGTCTGTTGTTTATTTTACTGCCTATTACCACAAAGCCATCAAAAATAATCCAGGATTTGGTTTTGAGACCTCTGTTCACTGTACACATCCATACAGCAAACCCAGCAGCAGCCAGCCGTCTTTCACAGAGCACATTTACTAGTGGGGCCCTTGGTCTGGCTTCAGAGGTCTTGATTGGCTGGTGCCCTTAAGTGACAGCAGGCCCGTGCAATTGTGAGCCATCTCCATCCCACTTTCTCTCTAGTAACACCGTGGAATAAATACAGGGGGGTCTCTAGTTATCAGCCCAGCCAATCAATATCTGGGATTTTAATGAAGGGGGGCGGGGTGTTTCTTAGCCTCCTCCTGCAGAGGTAACCATGGCAACCCTTCAATGACCCAACAGCACAACGCATGAGGGAGCCTCCTCAATGCAGATCTAGGCAAGGGCTTCACTTAGTGTGCATGGTCTTTAAAAGAAACAACCTGCTTTGCACTCATTCACACCTGGGAGCAGCCCAATATAAACACAGTCCTCCAGCTAGCCTCTGACCAGCTTCAGTGGAGCAACAGAGGGTTAAGCACCTTGCCCAAGTGCGACTCAAAAGCAGTCATTCAGGGAGGGTAGGATGTTACCATTCACCTTCACACCACACACAATTCCCACATGATCCACTGTTTTGAACCTTTTCCCCTCTGGTCAGAAACCAGCTTCTCTTTAGCCGACTGGGAGCCTGCAGGAGGCGGGTGGAGAGAGACCAGGGAAATTAAATGGTTGACAAGGTTAGCCGCATCTGTATCTGTTGGCGTTTGAACATGATGATGACAAATGTGGCGATTTCCTCTACAAGATCCTGCTGAACCGATTAGATTATCAGGCACTGGGCTTCCTTCAAGAACCACTGAGCAGAATTATCATGCATGGCTCTTCATCTACAGTCGTGTAAAGTATTCTCCTTCAAGGACACACAAGGGACAGTATTATCAACTAGGCCTAAGCAATGCAGATGATTCATATGAGACCACAATTCCGATATAGCCATGAATGCAAACTGTACATACTTTATCAGAATCAGTGGGCAGCAAGTGCTGTGGTATTAATGAGTGTGTGGAAGATAGGCCTCTCTGAAAGCCTGGAAATGTGAGATGATGAGGAAACTGGTCATCAAAACCTTGTCCAACGGGACATAAACTCATGTGCCAGTAAAGAGTGACAATAGTGCTTAAATCCACATTAACTGGAGAATAAAATTAGGCTAAAAATTACATAGGTCATATTGCTTCTGTAACGACAGTAAAAATAGAGGCCTTTCACAAAATGTTGCCAGAGTGGTTACCAATGGCAACGAGGGAAATGCCAGCATGTTGGAGAACTGAAAACAAAAGGAAAAAATTGTCAAGTTATTGTTCTCGTAATTTGTTCCTCCTTTCATAGTATGATTGCAGTATTTGAACAGCCTTATACTACACAGAAATTGCAAGTTTTCTTAGTTTTGTCAGTGACTAAGAGGTGGTCACATCGGTCTTTCCTTTTGTTTTCAGTCCCTTGTAACCATTTGTTACCTACAGAAACATTCGAGGGCATTAAAACAATATCCTCACAGCAGATGACCCACAAAAGCAGTATCAAAATGCATCCTGACTGGTATTCGCAAGATCAAGTTCTGAACCACTTATGTGTTTAATTTCTTCCCCTCCACTCCGTTTATATCAACTGTTGCAGTTATGCCAAAAAATTATGTGCAGTAAACAGACATTAACATTTAAGGCAGTGAGGTGCATGGCATGGAATGAGGGGCTGGTTTCTGTTTGAATTTTAAAATGCAAACAGAAACCAGCCCATGCAAAGGCTACATGTGACACATGCATTGCAAGCACAGCACTGAGCGGTATAATCAGCAAGAGTTGCTTTCAATAATGTGATGAAAAGGTACTTACTCATAAACTTTATGAGCACTGCAACTAGGACAAAATAAATGCCGTCTTGCAATATGTTATTTATTCTTAATGCATTTTAATGCTTTAGCTGTTTAATCTTATCTTTCCTTGCTTGGTTGGCTTTTGCTGATGTTAGATCAATCAGAGCAATGTTTGTAGTTCAGATGCAGAAAAATTTATCGAATGATATCTAGTTAACTACTCTCCGAACACTCCGAGGCAACCCTATCTACCCTTAAATAATATTCTGTCCTTATCATGCAGCCACTGGTGTTAATCACACTGAGGCACATTCTGCAAGCTAAACCCAAAAACTCCCTCTTCATCATTAGCCAAGCAAATACAATGATTAAGGCTGGGGGTGTTTGCCAAGAACAGTGATGTTTTCATCCCACACCTCGCCCATGCACAGCAGAGGGTCCAATTTATCTGACTGGCTAATCAACACTGGTCCTCTGTACTCCAAGTGTTGGTTTATATGGTACGTCCCATTTAGATCTCTCATCCATTATCAATGCCAGTGCCAGGCTTCTGCATTACAATGATAAGGATCACTATCATCCAGACAAGACGGTGGGTTTTAGCACTACATGAGATGAACTTGATAAACTTGGAGGTACTGGAAGTTTTTGGTTGTTGCTTAATTTCCTAATTAGATTTCAAAAATAAGGGTTCAGGTTTTTACCAATACTTTAATCACTATTGTTTGTACTGAAGTGGCCAATAACTAATATTTTGTGCTGTTGCGTAACACACTGTTACTGTCAACTGAAAACCATGTAACTCCAAATTTGGTGATTTTCATGTTTTAACTTTATTTGGGGATTTGCATGCTCCTCAATGGGTTAAGAAAGTTGAGTAATTCTAATTGCTATGAAACCTTTTCAAATTTTAGATAAGCTGAAAAGGCCAAAATCATCAAGCTATAAACAAGACTGTTTTCCTGGAAAGTTAACATTATGGAGATACATGGTTTTCACCAGACAACAGTGATTTGAGCATTTCCATGTCAAACAATTATAAGAATGGCCAGTTTGGAGCGATTCCACCCAAAGTTTATTATGAAACAATAAAGAGACACCAAAACTCTGAAGTGAAGCCCAGACAAATGAAAATCTTTCAGGCAAAACAGCTGTTAAAAGCAGGGAATCCACTGTATGTCCTCAGCGCTAGAAGACACACTAGGTACCTTAACGGCTTTACATGAAGATTAAATTGCTGAAAAATAATATGAATAAATCAAATTGTCAAAGAAAATTAAATGTAATTGCAGGTTCTCCAGACCATAACTGTGGTCAGGAAGACACGTCTGCCATAGTGAAGATGGACAACACTGACTGGAGAGTACATACTGGTTTACCTGGACTTCTAATAAGAACAATTCTGACCCTGTCCAGAGGCAGACCTACTGTGCAGGATGACATAACTGCCACCATTTGGTAGTTTTATCAAAACTGCCTTGCAGTATCATGATTAAACAGATTTTTTTTTTGCTGTAGGCCCCGGTGGGGATCAAGCTTGTTTCTAGCAGTGTTGCTGCTCTGCTGTAGCTGCCCTGGCTGTTCCACACCCTGTGCTATACAGAGCCCCACTGGTGAAGTGGTCATACATAAGGAATTTGCAAAGAAACAAATTTCTCGTTCCAGCTGTTGTGTGATATGGCAAGTGAAGTTCTCTAAATTCATCAGAAATGTGCACAGGCTGACTGTGTTACAAACATGAGGTCTTTCGCAATCAGACACACTCATCTTCTAAATCCAAAAGAACAAACAAACCAAACATTTACACTGAAAGTTAATGACAAAATCCATGGTGGGCAGGATGAGCATGCTGAATATGGATGTTTTCTGCCAGGATTGCATTGAGAGCCAGGAATGACCTCACCTCCCCCTTGGTTCTGGCCAAGCCTACAATCATTAAAACTAAGTGTCTCAGCTCTGTTACTGTTGGCATGGGCCGTGCAGCGCTGAAGGTTATGGATGGCAGTGGCTAAAAGACCTCAGAGCTGGTCTAATTTGTTGAATAGTTTCACATTAGCCTCATATCCCTATATGGAGTTTTGTGGGAGAAAAATGCCAGTAAAATGATTTTAAATGACATCAAACATATTTTCTGAATTTTTCTGAAATAGCCGAGATCTGGTCTAAGTAGTGGTGGCTGCACTGACCCAACAGTGAAATACGAGTCATCAAAGCACTACGCACAAGGAGACAGCAGGAATTGCAGTCTGCTGCTTTTATTGTGAAAGTGAAATTACTGTGAAAGTTGAGTTATAAAAAGCCTTATAAATAGCCCATTCAGTAGGCAGAGGATAATCACACTGCTGCTATCCACTTGCAGCAGATCAGCTCCATAGAGTGTTGGAGTTAATTCAATTGTCAACATCTGGTTTTGAAGGAGAGTCAGTGCCGCCTTGAGGAAGGCATCACATCATTCGATCAGCTCTACGGAGAAAGGGGCAGGGGGCTCATTGCCTCAGCTCACAGTTCAGACACCAGCGACTTAATCCAAATAGCAGTTTGTTTGTTTGTTTAAATGAGATCATAAATCTCATAATGAATAATAATAATGAATTGAAAATATTTTTACAGCCATCAGTCCTTTGACAATGATCAAATTGGTGGCTCATAGATTTAGATTTTGGTCACAAATACAAAATTTGTGCATAAGTAACATCTGCCATTTGGCGTTAATCCTATACGCCTTACAGTACTAAGAGCACTTACAAATGTAGTATGCTAGTCAGAGTGGAGCTCCTAACCCTGGCAGTGTTAGCGTCTTGCTCTGTTCATTGAGCTCTTTACTGTTTATAGCACCAGTTTCACAACCAGGTTCAAGCAGAGGTCCGCTGATCTTAAATCTCAAATCTGATGCAGCTGAAATGGTCTATAAAATTTATTATGGGGAAATATTTTCAAATCTGGCATCTGCTGGGTGAGGATTTAAGGGTCAAAGGCCATCGTCCTGGAGAATACACATAAGTAAAGCCTTCCGTGGGAAAAAAGTGCTTTTTCAAGATGCTTTATCTAAAATAAACCTCTTTTTTTTTGGCTGGCTCACTTTCCGGCCACCATCTGAGCTCACGAGACAAAAATAGCAGAAGTCAGCAGTTACCACAGAAACCCGATCACTCTGCCGTTTTGCCGCTCTTACGGTGAGTTACCACAGCAACAGAGACAGCTGGCTGCCATCAGAGTGCTGTTTGGCTTTTATCAAATGGCCATTTTCAGTAAGCACCTTATTCTGTACACCCAGGCACCCACGGTACAACAAATATAACTCACACAACACGAGGCGGTTTCAACAAGAGTTACAAGCCAATTACAGGCTTATCATTACATTCAGAAATGATGCGATGCAGTCTGTTTCATGATAAGCCAAATAATGTCCAGCATGAAAAGAGCAGAATGACAAGCCTTGACATGTAAGCAGTTATAAAATGTTTGGGTGATACAACTAAGCTATAACCTGCAGTAATCCTTCCACAATCAAAATGTGCCTCCATTTGCCACTGTCACTTCCATAAGCTCATTCTTATAAGTAGGCATGCTGTAGGCAATATTATTATCTCTGCCAGGCAGCAGCCTGAATGGTATCATGCATTTAGTCATGTGTATCTGTCTGTGTGTGTGTGTGTGTGTGTGTATCTGTCTGCGGCTAATCTCGCATACTACTGGGTCTATCAGCGCAACATGTTTTAGTGCACAGTCATGACTGCATGATCAAGGATCTCTCATGGTGGCAGTGATTAAAAAATCTTGGAAAAACCTGTTTTATACTGCAGCCATTCGTGTCTTGCTGCTACAGATTCAAATAAGTAGAATCATGACTTCTTGCCAGTTATTCTAATGTTAATGTACATGCTGGGGCAGGGTTAGGGTCAGGGTTACATTGCTGGTCTTTTGGTATTGTTCCTGTCCAGATTGGCACGCCATGGTAATATAATTGGGGCTTGTATTCATTCAAACAAACAGCATTGTGGTTGTTCATTCAATATCAGCGTTGTTTAACATTCAATAATGTCTGGCAGCTGCTGAAATGCCTTGGTCGGATTTGTCTCCATAGAGCCCATCTACTCTGGTTACACCTTGATAACGTACTCGGCATGGTGTCTCCTCTTCATTCCACTACTCTTTTGCACGCACACTGGACACACAGCCTGTCCTACAGTTTGTGTTCACTACCCACATGCCCCCCGGACACACCTAGCAGAGATCTGTACTCTTCTAGTTATAATATATAATCTTTATCTTACACAAAAATAGTCTCAGTTCTCAACCAGAGTTAGTGGATGAAGACCATTTTCTGTTTAACTGGTACCCACTAGAAGCCTACTGAATTATTCTGTTTTCTATCAAATTAGAAAACACAATGAACCATTCACATAAAAACATATATCACAGATGCTTTTCTCTCAGCTGTAAATAAGCTTCCAGCAGATGATCAGGCAAGGACGGAGCATCACTCACTTATATAACTGATATTATCCACTGACTCCTCAAATGTCACTAATGACCTTTAATCTCACAGGAACTGATGCAATCTAACATTTATCAGTATGCATTAATATGTATATTAATGTAACATGGATTAATATGCACTGGAAAAAAGAAAAACAAATTTGGGTATTATATCATATTATATCATATCATTATGTCAAGAGAGAAGCTTCATCTGGAAAAAAGTAATAGTAGTTTCGCTAATGTGGCAGGACTTTGAAAATTATTCACTACATTATTACTTACTATTATTAACATGACTTTTTATTACATAAT
>OMLB01046427.1:6513-26895 GCA_900302555.1 Myripristis jacobus | reverse complement strand
TTCTAACCGTTGGTGTCCATTCATTCCACTACGATATGAAAATGAACTTTGAGAGATTTCAGACTTTCTTTACACCAGGGTTTCATCACCGTAATAAAGTCCTCCGCATTTGTTTTCCTAAAAGCAGCAGCACTGTTGTGTTTTCAGGACTTTCTGAAATTGGGGTGGAGTGAAACGCTCCCTCCGCCAGGGAAAATAGTCCCAGGGGAAACATTTTGCTTTCCACAGCCAATTACCAGCTCTGTGGTTTATGAATGTTGAGGACTTTTTGTGGAGGACTTTGTTCGCCGTAGAAACAGAATCACCACGACTTGCAAAATGGTCTTCATGGCCTTCATGTTTTTGCTCTATTTTGCATTCTTCATGTTTTTCTCTCTATTTTTCATCCTTTGTTTTTCTCTCTATTTTGTATCCCTCGTGTTTTTGCTCTATTTTGTATCCTTCATGTTTTTGCTCTATTTTGCATCCTTCATGTTTTTGCTCTATTTTGCATTCTTCATGTTTTTCTCTCTATTTTTCATCCTTTGTTTTTCTCTCTATTTTGTATCCCTCGTGTTTTTGCTCTATTTTGTATCCTTCATGTTTTTGCTCTATTTTGCATCCTTGGTTTTTTTCTCTCTATTTTGCATCCCTCATGTTTTTGCTCTATTTTGCATCCTTGGTTTTTTTCTCTCTATTTTGCATCCTTCGTGTTTTTCTCTCTCTATTTTTCATCCTTGATGTTTTTTGCTGTACATTGTCTGCCGAGTCTCCAGCACTTGCAAGTAACTTCAGGTTTTTCCTGAATCTAAATGGTTGATCCCGGTCTCCACCTGTTCTTTAATGTAAGACAGTCAAGGCAGAGTGTCTCTTGTCTTCATTGCCTGTGTGTTGTTGTCATCATATTGGTAAAAAAACAACTTTATTGTGCAGTTTTTCCCACTTAGCAATAATTTCAGTCAGTTGCAGGTGTTTGTGAGATGAATTCCCCCTTCCTGTCGTCTCTATTTTTGGACTGTCAGGCTTGCCGAGTGTGTGTGTCAGAAGGCATTTGTCCCGCTTCTTTCTAAAGTGTGTTGCGTATCTTATTGCAATACATTTTTGATATCTTTAACCACTCGATGTGAGCGCTATGAATTATTGATGTAAATACACAGAGCTTCTCCTCTTGCACTTGTCTCTTGTTGATGCTACATTTTTTGAAAGGAACAAAGTTAAAGTTTTATGTTGTTCATTGCAATATCACATACAGCGTTTTCTTTGCCTCTTGGCACTCAAAGCGGTTCAAAGTAGCTGAATGTGCTGCTGTCAGTGCGGATGAGGCTGCTGTAGTCCTGCTTTGCACGTTTGCACTTTGGCTCCTTCCCCTGAAGTGCAAGTTTTTTCAGGCATCCGAAGCTGCAGCCTGGTCCAGTAATTTGAGAAATGTTTAAGCTTGATTTCATACTGTACGAATCAGGGTTCCCATGGGTCGTCAGGTTTCTGAAAAGTCGGGGAATATCGTCCCAAATTCATGAGACCAGTCAGGGAATATTGTGTTTTTTTGTCATTCTCAATTTGAAAAATCAGTAACCTGCTATTCACCAAATGCAGCATTTATTTTCCATCATGTTATGTTCACTTCTGCTGCAGATCAATAACACCGCATCTTTACAAATCATCTTATTTTTATACACTGCCTTGAAAATATTGAATATCTTAAAACATACTGGTACAGAAATTTTCCATTTACTTGTTTCAGGAAGTCTTCTGGGAACAAGTATATAAATCTGTTGAAGCAAGGCAGAATAAGGCAGATCATCCCACTAGGATCAAGAAAAGTGAAATAAGTTGATTAGCCTTGGAGACGAGTGGGATTATCTCATCCCACTGGCAGATTTTTTCTCCTTTACAGAAATTGGATTGTGTTGCAGTGAAACTTCATCAAGGCCTCTGAATCTGAGGCGTATTTAACGATTCGGTCAGCAGAAGTGCATTTATGTAAAGCTGATCATGGAAGTACAACTTTGCAGTCTTGGAAAGTCACAGAGGAGTCGGGGGGAGGTTATCGCTGCCTCCTCTGTTATTGCTGCCACGGGAAGTAGCCGAATGTTAGCAAACAGTTTTGTCGGGTGCTGATTGCGGAGCGAAGACCACAGGCTTGGCCACTCGTCACTGTGACAGCGCTGAGAGCTGGCAGGGCCGAGCGGGGCCACCGCTCCTCCATTTGGCTCAGAAATTGGACAGGTTCCGCCGAACAGTCATATCTGTCTCCGCGAAAAAGACCCTGTGGGAGCACTGAGCGGAGATGGAGGGAGTGATGGAGGGAGGCAGAGGAGGACAGAGTAGATTGTCCTTTCCTTTATGCTGCGTTGAAAGAGAAATGGACTGCCCTGGGATTGTTTTTTTTTTTTTTTTTTTTAAGGCTGCAGACAGGCTGGGACAGCACGTCCTGACAGACAGCAGGAGCCCGTTGAAGGGATAGAGACATCCAGACTGAGGGAAATGTATTCGAGAACAAGCGCTGGTGCTTTTCCTTGGGCCGGGATAATAGAGAGAGTCTAAAATTTCATCTATCATCACTCATGCTGTCCATTTTCCTCAAACATTTCCTTTGTTTTTTCAAAGTGTGTAAAGACAGGTGATCGTCAGACGCAGTGCATTAGTGGCTACTGCATAAAATAAAATACAAAAGAAAGTCAAGATTTACCACATTCAGGATATGAGATGATGACAAACTTCACCTCTTGCACTCGTTTTGGTTCATTTTCACCTTTACTTTCATTTTCTTGTGCGCACAATGTCGTAATTTGTGAAAAAAAATCATCTCACTCACTCATTTTCGTTAATTTGTGCCCTCGTTTTCATTTTCTTGTACGCACAATTTTGGAATTTGTGGAAAAAATTTAAAACTGATGGCCACACTTTACTAAAATGCATGCACCAGAGCCCATTTGATACTGAATTTTTACAGTTGGTACCAATATTGATATTTGACAGTGAAGAACAATAGCAATGGATTGACTGATGTTTTTTTATACATAAAAACACACATTCATAGCAAGGACGTATAGTACGGGTATGTTCTGGAGGCTCTGCAGAACTTGAAGAAAATTATATATATGTGTGTGTGTGTGTGTGTGTGTGTGTGTGAGAGGTGGGTGAATGAGTACAAGGGTATATATGGATTGCTGCGTCATGACCTGTGTGTGTCATGCTTTGGCGTCTTATGTGACTCAGGCGTTGTGTTGTTCCACTGTTTGACATCTGCGCCACCATGCATCCTAAACACACACATACACACACACACACACACACACTCACACACGGACACAGATGGACACGCAGACACACACACCATACATTGTTGGTCAGAGCTGTAAATCCTCCTTCAGCTGTTGTTGGCGAAGAATCCTAACTTTCTTCTTCTTCTTTTGTCCTTCCGTCTTTCTCTCTTTTCCTTCCTCTTCCTCTCTTCCTCCCTGTCTCTTCCCTATCGATCCATTCCTTCCTCTCTTGCCAGGTTTCGAGGTAATGACTCTGTTAAGTCTTGCCTCTCAGACCTTGGCGATGGAGGTGACGTGAATAGCCGCTGAGGCTCGATTGCCTTTCCTCTGCAGACTTTAAATGGAAAGCAACACGTAGCTTGCTTGCAGTGTTACCTTAAAGTGATAATCCGTGGCATTTTTGTATAAACTAAATCTCCATTATCCAGCTTTCTAGCATGGATTTTCGCAACACGGCAGTGATTCAAGCTACATCCAGTTCAGGAAAGCTTTTATTCCACATTTTCTATTCTAAACACTTGGTTGGAGGTAGATCTTTCTGGGTTGTTTGGGATAAACAGAAGAAGAAGAACTGAGTAATTAACATGAGCACCTATAGCCACCATGAACAGACAAAGAGAAGACAAACTCAAACTCCATCCACAGAAAATCAAAGTCCCGCCCACACCGTTTGATTGACAGGTAACCTCTGGGATGTGCAGTGCAGAAACACCACAGCACTGAGCAGGAAAGATGCCACAATGCAAAAAAAAAAAAAAAGTTACTTTCGGTATCTCCTTTAAAAACAAAAGCAAAAAAAACAAAAACAAAAAATCAATCCCTGGTGGTAATTCTCTTTTTTCCTCGCCGCTCCACTGGGAAACACCCAGCAGCGCCTGAGAAGAAGCAGGATGAAGAGATTCATGTTTGAGATTTACTCAAGTGAGCCATAACCTGTGCTCACCTCAGCTGCCACTATTTGTGTGTGTGTACGTGTGTGTGTGTGTGTGTGTGTGTGTGTGTGTGTGTGTGCAGTCCTGTGGGAAACTGGCTGAAAGATGCCCAAAAAGCTCAGCGACAAGCTTGAGGTTGAAACAAGTTCAGCGTTTCAGAAAAATGACCCGGTGATGTCGACTCCCCAGTAACCATCACACGTAAATCTCCGGTCCTGATGGAAAAGCCTAATAGAAATTTCCATAAATGCTGCTCGAGTGTGACACGAGTTTAAAGTGGCCGAGACTCAGAGATCGTACGTGCCAGAGAGCCATTTACAGAGCTGTACTTTCTGCTGAGCATCATTTCCTTCTTAATATCTTCCAAACCGTTCTTCCGGCTGGTACAGGTTTCTGTTTTCTGTTTAAGCCCCTTTTTCAGCCTTTTCAGCTCGTTTTAAAATGTCTCTCTTTTAGCTCTGTTTAAGTGCTATCGATGATATCCTGATATTTTTATGTGGCGTTGTGTCTGAACGCTCATTTGTGCTTTGTAACTTTGATTTTAGGTGTCACTCTCAACACTGTAATCTTCCTCAAATACAGTGTTTACAATCCCTGTGACAAAATCTTATCAAATGTGACAGTGTGTGTGTGTGTGTGTGTGTGTGTGTGTGTGTGTATGGGGCGTCCTTGACAGAGCCAACCTGCGGCAGAAGATGCTGCTGTGAACTTGAGTCCGGCCTTCGTCGCCGTCCGCTGAGAGTCTTCGCTCAGTCGCCCTCTGCAGCCTCAGATTACCTCTCCTCATTAGGATCTTTACAGGTGGCAAGGCAGGATTAGCTGTGCAGATCAGTGTGTGTGTGTGTGTGTGTGTGTGTGTGTTTGGAGGTGGATGAAGAGGACACGCTCGCTCCATCGCGCTGTGACCGGCGTCTAACCCCGGAGCGCATCTGTTGAGTCTACACGATGTGACAACACACCTCCCTCCTCCACGGTTACAGTGTGTGTTTCTGCGTGTGACTCACTAAACGTCTTCACGTCGGGCTCAGAAATGTGAGCAAAACTGTGAACTGAGGATGAGCGCATTTTGCCGGTTCTCCGGGGCAAGTTGAGGTTTTTCTTAAAGGTTAAAGCGACTGGAGACGGTGTTATTCCAGGTACTTGATGTTACCTCCACATAAAAGTTCATACAGAAGTTTGAGACGCTAAAGCAACTTTTTTTTTTTTCTTTTTCTCCGGGTTTAAAAATGAGAAGTGCGTGAATGTCACTGAATGTTTTATGCTTCTCCGCTTTGAAGATCAGCGGAGGGACTGTAGTTTGGGCTTGGTCCGTCCGTCTGTCCGCACGGCGTCGTTTCTGAGCTTCTGCTGCTTTTTAGGATGAAACTTTGAGGATGATGATGGATTTTCAAACTGGGGTCCCATATTCTGAATGTCAACCTGATTGGCCCACCACAGCGCCACCACCAGGCCAACAGTATCTCGGACACCGCTCGAATCTTTGGGGAATGACACGTTTTTACATGATAATGTTGATATTACAGTTTTCAACCAAGTGTGTAAGCAGGAGAGGGTCTTAAAATGAGGGCACCATCACCTCACACTAAATTTAGGCAAGCAGTGACAAGGTAGTGAACCCGTTATGGCATTACAAAGGTCCCATCAGGCCCAGGAGTGTGAGAAGTCATGTTTGAGGTAAAATATTTAATTTTAAAGCCTTAATGACAGACCAATCGGTAGTCTAGTGCTCCAGTCGGTGTAAGTTATAAGTGTAGTTTGATATTTTCATGTCTGTCAGACAATGTGTAGTAGTTTGGTCCGTTCACTCACCCTCTGGAGGAGCCGGGGGTCGAACCAGGAACCCTCCGTTACCTCAAAAATTGTAGGAGAACAGGGAAAGGAGAAGAAAAAGGAGAGGGGGAAGAAGAAAGTGCATAGATCAGGGGCTCTCAGAGTCATGACATTCAGCAATTGAGCTACGCCAGCTTGGTATTTCTGTTTGACATATCTTCAAACTGCCCACAATTACATAAAAAGGGCAGAATCCAAAGGCATGCGTTAGTTTGGAGAAGCAGGAAAAACCAGCAAAACTACCAAGAACTATTTCTGAACGCTCTCTTTGGCGACGTGACAGATATTTAGGCTGTTAAAAAAAAAAGCTGTGTTTGGTCACATCAGCCAGCGTGGCTAATGACTTAGCAACAAGTGGCACATTGTAATGCACAAAGGCCAGCCCAAGTGAAGGAGATGGATTTACCACTAAATGGGATTTGGAGTAATTACACCTTTTTAGTGTTTGATATTTCACCGAATTAGGCCCAGGAGACCTTCAGGAGTCTCGGCGGTGAGTTTCGTCATCCGAGAGGCTTCGCCCGTGACGTGCAGAGCTTCACGAGCCGACACAAGGAGACGGATTTGCGGGTAGCGTTGCCGGGGTTTAGCCGCTCGTCCTAACGGGGATTAGTTCTGCTTCCAGGTTGGAAGGCGGACGCGTGTTTGTGTGTGAGGTGAATGAGCGCCGGCATCCTCGGGCGAGACACGATCCATTCGGAATCGTTAATGAGACTGCCATGTCGCGTTATTTATTCATGTTTTCCATATTTGAGCGTGCACGTGTGATGTAAATATTTGGACTTAGTGCAAAGTTAATGAAACCTGCATAAGCTTTCTTTAATTGCATCATGGTTCATCTGTTATTTCTAGTTTGAAAAACATCAAACTAATCATCACTGTAAGACTTAGACACACACACACGAATGCTAAGATGCCGCGGTCCCTTATGTCCGGTCTGTTGTTGTTGTTGTTTGCAGGATTTTTAGCCCGGCATGCATGAGAATAACAAAATTATCAAGTAAAGTGGAACAGGAAAGGGGTGGAAATGAAACGGCTTGGCTCTATGTTTTTGGTTTTTTTTTTCACGAGAAACTGAAATGAATCCGGTCTCGCGGTCTTGCTGTTCCAGGCTCTGCTAACCCTGTCAGCTGGCACGCCGAAATTTCAAATTAAAGATTTTTTTTTTTCTCCGCTCCTCCTCTCTCCTCTGACCTCTCCATCTCCATTTCTCATGATTGAATTCGCCGGTCCGTTGTAAGTCAGTCCTTGTGTGTTGAGTGTCGCGGGTCCTGTGTTGAAAATGAGCTGCTGGTGGGTGTTAAAGGAATTCACGATGGCAAAGTGTCAGAAAGAGAGCGAGCTCGCGGAGGTACGATGAGTTCATATCCCTGTAATGTCGGCTAGACCTCGGTGTGAAATTGAACGGCAGCCCAGATGAGGGTTAATTAGTTTTTTTTTATGGCTGAAGAGAGTTATGTCTTCGGTGTTAGTTTGGATGTAGTTGAGACTTAAAATGTCTAGAGAGAAGTCTGCATTGAATCACACTGTCCTGCTGTTGCTCTGCACGTAATATTCTCTCTTTAATATCATACAGACAAACCAAACTCGTAATAAAACCTCTGATGTCAACCGAACAGCCACCAAACCGTCGGCCTGATGGCTGTCAAGAGAAGAAAACATTGAGCTTTCCAAGAGATCTTTGTCTTAGAGAGACGGTTTATCGTTACTTATGCAAGCGTGCAGTAAAAATAGGACCTGTATACCTTTGTACATCACAACATTCCCATTTCCTGCCATATTATCCTTCAGCAAAGAGGATTTTTGTATTCCTCCCTGTGCCTGAGTGCAAATCAGACTAATACAACCTGGGCTGAGATCCACGAGGTGCACAGACGGGGGAAAATCAGCAAATGATAAAACCGGCGTGCACATGGTCGGTGTTGTTTTGCCCACTTGGCTTTTCGGATATTGCTTTCCCCACTGCTTCGTGACTCGATTGCGGTCTTTCCCCATCACCGCCGCCGGACGAGGAGCTGCGGGCGGCGCGGCTCTCACGCACGCTCATCCATCTCTGAGGCCGAAAACACGCCGCTGCAGCTGGGAAATGGTGAATGTCACTGACCAAATTAGTATTCAGAGATCGGATGTGTTTCCTTGTAGTGTATTCATGGTTATCTCGCTTTATCCTTGTGCATTCTTGGGGTCAGACCCTTATACACCCCGGTGTTATGTGAATGTACGGGTTGGGGAGCGCGGCGGCAGCCTGAAAGGTTAGAGAGGAGGGCTTGTGATGTGGGAGGTCGCCAGTTGGAGTTTGGCTTGGGAAGTCTGGGCAGGGAAACTGGTGCTCTCTGCTCTCGATGCCGACATGCCCTGTTGATTTTGTTTGACTTCCAACCCGAGGAGATGCTCATTGGCCGGTGGGATTCGTGTTTTACACTTTGCACATGTGAACCTGTGTAACCGCAACTTGATTGAAGGCAGGGAAGTTATTGTTGGGATGTTTTGTTCCTTTTTTATTGAACCATGAAATAATGAATGTGCGATATATTTTGGCAAATCAGCACCACCAAGATTTTTGCAGTAATGAGATTTGTTTTGACGTCTTTCCCACTTCACTTCAGACCAGCGCATCTTCCTCCCCCGGATGGTTGATTGTTGTCATCATTATTTAAATTTGATCACAGCCTTCATTGTTATTCATTCATTCATTCATTCATTATTTATTTCTTTATTTTACTGATGCAGTGCTTTCTCTGGTGCCACGCTTTCCACTTCTTCAGGCTTCACTTTTCCTGCGCTGAAATGGATCCCCCGGTCGCTGGCTTCCATGAATCCCCCTAACGGGACAGTAATAGCATTCATGCATGAAAATTGGTCAACACATCGGGTAAAAAGTATGAGATTCATGCGACTGGTGATCAGTCAGTCACACTTTTAAAAACCAATTCAGTCAGGAGAACGCGAAAAAAAAAAAAATCTGCTGCACGCACTTTGGTTTCATAAGGAGATCAATAATCCTCATAGGGACCATAAAACCAGATGTGTGCAGGTGGGACGGAAAGGTAAGCAGCGACGGGGCAGCTAGACGCTCATTTAAAAGCCTTTGGGGGTTTAGCGAGCGAGACGATGACTGGTTAAGAAGCGCACCGGAGACAAGACCTATCAGGTTCCAGCACCTGCAGAGTTTCCCGACTGAGCTTAACGGGCTCATTAATGAGAATTAACTCCCTAAGCGACCTCAGGAGAGTGATCCCTCAGACGCACATTGGGCATATCTCGCACAAGAAATAAGGTCTGGCCATCCTCTTCCTCATTCAACTGTCACTCACTCCTATTTTCTCACTTAGCGACTCTGCATCAGGCATGCTTTCCATGGCTCGGCAGCAGGGTTGGGAGCGTTTACTTTGAATATATATTCCATTGCATTTTACTGAATAAATGCATTCATCTCCAGATTACCTGCGGGTGCTATTTACTGCTACTAGACCTAACCAGAGAAAGAGACTGAGCCAAGGTTACTGCCGTCTGAAGCCAAATGTGCCACACTGTGATTGTCGCTTAGCTGAATCTGTTGTAGGATAGTGAGCATAGTTTATTTTGAGTTTTTTGATGCTGGAAAAAGTTTCAATGCTGGCTGACACAGTTTGCATTGCAGTTATGTTTCGGCTGTTTCGTTGAAAATGAAATGTTCATGGTGCTCACGGTTCATTTCCGGGCTGTAGAAGCAATCTGCTCCATCTCTCGCTTGTGCAACCATGAATGCGGACGTTTTGACTGATTAAACACTTTTAAAAACAAAATAAATGAACATTAAAACATAAATAACCGTAAACGTTACATACATATATTCTGTCACCAACCAGCGAATGCCTGCCCGTCTGACCCTTGCAGCTCATATTTGCTAGCTGCGTGTCATTTCAAAATTAAAGCCTATTCTACTGCTTCTCTTGCTTTTAAGTCATTCAGCGTGAGAGCGCCGGCTGAATGCATATAATGTAAATGTTTTTGACCTTTCGGTGCATTTCACATGACCTTTCCAGGAAGAAAACACTTCAAGCAGCCCATTGGGTCTTTTTACGCAATGGAAACACACAACAAGCACACAGGCATGAGCTTCCTTAAAAGCCTGGAAAAAAAACAATATTGACAGGCATTGTAGTTCCTCTAAATGCATTTTTCCAGCACTTATTATTATTATTATTTTTTTTTACCAAAGACAATTCTTAATCCAACAGATTTCAGACGCAGGATATTCTTGGCTGTGTTGCAGGCTTTGATGAGTCCCCTTCACATCGCCGCAGAATAACAATGGCAAGCTTTCTGCTGAATGTTGAATAGAGGCATGCATGCACGCTGAACTGCATTTGCAATATTTTCACATATGACTTGACCTATGCCGCGATTGGAAACCACAGGTCATTGCCTTTTCCCTCCTCTGGTTTCCTGCCTCAGCGAGCAGCTTGTGAATATTTCCCAGACTGCCACATAATGGGTTTTTGTTTCTTTTCTTTTTTTTTTTTTTTTCCCACAATGTGGATCAGCGATGCAGGGAAAGCTTTGATGCCCACACGATGCGATTGCTTTTGAGGAGAATTTAATTTCGCATACTGCCAGGCTGCCAGCGCTCAATTGATTCCGGTTTTTAATTGCGCGCCACTTCTATCGGCCATGTGTGTTTGGTCCGAGCTTTGTTATTCAGAATAAATATTTTATGGATTTGATTCTTCACGTCGGTCCGTATAGACCGAGCTTGTCGTTTCTTGCGGTGAACGTGTTCAGTTTTGCGAATATCAAATGTCCCCTGATGCGCACCGTATAGCGTGCAAATTCGCCTCTACGCTGGCATCGCGAAATCAATTTCCTCTGTGATGGGAAATGCTATTTTACATCTCCTTTGCGCAGACGGATAACCCTGTTGGTTCTCATGCATAATGGTTAAAACAATGCAAGAGAAATGACACACAATAGTAAAAGCCATACGTTTCTGTACCCACAGATATTTCCAGCTGTTATGAATACACTGGTTTGCATATAAGCTGCTGGAATAATGATTTCCTTTTCTGTTGTTGCGTGTTTGCTCTCCCTGTAGCGTCCGGTCAAATATTTGCTTTTCCCCCTCGGCTCTCTCATGCTCTGCCTAAAGAGGAGGAGATATTTGGATGGCATACAGGAAATATTTGATTAATGTATAAATAACTGTGAGCTGTTTATCCCTGGAGCACAAATTGAGCAGGGATGCGCTAAACATTTTTAATTGATGCCCCATCCTTTGGCGTGGTGGTAGAATATCCTCATCCCATCCTTGTTGAGATGCCCTATATACTCCACAAGCACCTGGAGTGGCAGCGTCTATTTATATGGAAGATGTCACAGCTTTAGTGATCAAAAAACCCTCAGCTCCCCAGCCTCCTCCACCTCCTCCTTGCTTTTTGAAAAACACAAGTGGAAAATGAGGCTTTAATTGGAGCCAAGCCCGAGCGCTGCGCCCCCCCAGCAGATGTGCATGTTCAGGCTATTCTGCTTCAACAAATTACGGCCGTCGGCGGTATCCTGGCGTTTCAGTCTTTAGCCTAACAGGTCGAGGTTAATCTCCCCGCGTATTCTTGTGTACGATCCCCGGTGTAATCACCAGGAGGAGGAGGCGTTGCAGGAGGAGGAGGCCGAGGGCGAGCGTCCTCGGAGGCAAAGGCAAATCAAAGATGAAGTGGTTTTGTTGTCAGACTGAGAATAGACTTCTAATCAGTGGAGCTGGTGGGTGGTCATCTGAGCACAAACACACACACACACACACACACACACACACACACACACAGTATATGGTAGGCTTAATCCGACATACCGCCTCAGTGTCATCATTGTCAGTGTCGTTTGATGGATGCATGTTTGCTCACACGTACTTTTATAGAACTGATCAATACCGCGGCATGAGAAGATCTTACCTTGAATCGACGCGACCTTGACATTCTGATTTGATTTCACACAAGGATGTCTAATAATATGTCTTTCCGCTTCCCTTCATTTTATTGTCGTCGTCATTCTGAGGTTTTTTTTTTTTTTTTGATGTTTTGGGGTGTAAATGCTGTCCAAGGGTTGGAGACACACGACATCTAGTATTTCTTATTTTTGTTATTTAGCAGTTTTGATTTTCTCACATTAAGCGGCCAAATTTTAAAGCTACAGTAAAAGACTCAACCATACTGCTTATCTGACAGTTGAGTGTAAATGTTATAATTCGTTCGCCTCCAAAAACCAAACTGGCCAACTGGGTGGGAATTTCCCACAATGACAGAGAAATGAGAAACTGTTATCCCCTCACACAGACGGTCAGATTAAACGACGGCTGAGGTGCCGGGCAGCGAGAGATGAAGTGAGAGGTGGTGACACTGACGGAGCGCGGGAAACGAGGCATGAGATTGATTAAGGCTCGAATGGTTCATGAATTGATCGGAGAGGGAAAGTGATGGACGCGGGAGGCTTTGCGCTGATAAGGTGGGCGGATGGACGGATTGATATGAGGAAGGATGCAGAGATGAGAGGATAACGGATGATGTGAGGAGCCGACGCCCCTCGAGGCCTAATTTGCTTGCGTGTTTCAATCTCCCTCTTGACAGGATCTGGGAAGTAGATTGGGGAAAACTGTTTTGCGGTTCTCGCAGGGGAATCGGTGTCAGCAGATTGATTCAGTTCATCTTGTTTATATAACAAAGGTCATATTTGCCTCACGTCAAGGACTCCGCAGAATCACTCACCGCCCGGCGTCTGAGGTTTTCTGCGGTAGGGACTTGATGTACGTCTTCTTTTATCATGATCATCGATCAGACCGACTCTATCTGGCTTATATCTCCGTGTGCCACCGGCTGTGATCACAAGATAGAGCCGCTACCCAGCCGCTGGCGAAAAAACACCGCGGTTGTTTCAGTAACTGGCAGAGTCTCTCCCTCGGGCCGACCATAGCTCACTTTTTCCTCTTTGCTTTTCACAGCAACGGGACTGAACTCATCAGCGGCGACCCCATTCATTTGTTGCCCCTCCTGCGCGGCGGTGAAAGCGTCTGTTAAATTGCTCTCTGCTGGTTTCTGACTGGGGCTTTCATCGCTCAGGTGGGGGTCCCTGAACTCAACAGGGTTATCAGTGTGGGAGTGATTATGCCGCAACACGTGTCCAGATGACTCCACTCAGGCGCCGCGCGAGCAAATCACCCCGTAATCTTAGCCGGAGAGCGCTCGGCGGCCACGAGAGCCCTTCGTGGTCGTGTAGAGGCACCGAGAGCTGTGATTGAGCCGCACTTTGGTGAAGTCTGTCGTCTTTGTCTCATCTGCGGATGATTAAACAAGAAAAGTAATTAATTCTTGCGATCATAGTGTAATCACATATGATAATTCAAGTGATCATGCTGCTTAAAACTGGATGGTGTGAGAATTTAATGAAAAAAACACTCGTTTTACCCAAAGATATCACACAGCGGGGCTGCGACACAGTATTTGCCTATAATGAAGTTCTGAAGAAATAAATGGAAACTTTAAGTTCAAATTGTCCCGTAAGTATTAGCAAGGGAGCGCTCCATGCAAGGAAAGCTGGACTCACCCTGTTAAGTCTTTTTTCCTCTCCAATCTCTTTGGTTTGCTTTGGCACAAAACAGCTCAGAGCGGCTGGTTGGGTTTGGTAAACCTGAGCGTTCCTGCCGTGTTAATCAGGATCACTATCAGAAATAGTTTATTGATCCCAGAGGGGAAACTGGGTCAGTTGCAGTTGTGTAATTGTCAGTGCAGTCACTGCTGGGATGTCACAAGAACTGATAGTTAGGTACCAAGTCAAGTGTTTTTTTTAACTAATTGATTCTTTAGATGTTGTGAAGACAGTCTGATACCTCATTCTGGCATCTACACGATCAGATTTTGAATGAGTGGTGCAGCATCTCTGCAGCCTCCGCTAAGACAAGAAGAAATTTGTAATAAGCATTTTGTGGAGCTGCTTTAGCTTCAAGGCTACAGGCCAGTGTTGCTCGTGTAACTCCGTGTTTTTATTCTAATGTCGAAGTTTTTATTCTTTTTCATATGTTTCTGTAACCTCAAAATACAATGAATGACAGAAAACAGTGTATAAACCCAAAAGTCTGAATAAGCTATGAACTAGAAGAAGGACAAACATGACCAAAATAAGAAGATAAATAAGACATAATATGAAAGTAAGACTAAATGCATGTATATATAAATAAACTGCAAGTGCACAGGGGTAAAGAGGCTCACCAGGATGAGTCAGACTTCTTAGGTTCAGGATACCTGCATGGTGAATGCAACTTTTCACTCGTGACGTGATAACTGTTCAGCCCAAGAGATCAACCTTAGTCTCATATGGAGGTTTTTAAATAAAGCAGGCACTGACAATCCTTAAATTCAAACAGTTACCTCTTTTGGAAATGTTTTTGTTTCTGTTTTCTGACACCAAGGATTTTTTTTTCCTGGAAAGCCCAACACACCGAGCGCTTCATCAACTCTGAACTCACCAACAAACACTTTAGACGTGCGAGGACGTCCAGCGAATGTGGAGCCGCCGCCGCGGTGATCCGAAGCCGGCTCTCACGGCGTTCCCGTTACCCCTCGCCGCCGTCTGGAGCCGCAAATGTGGAACGCTGCCCGGAGCGACGAAAAACTGCCAATATCATCTGAGGGGGAGAATTGACGTGAGCAGCGAGAATGCCACTTCGATTTGTTGTTCTTGTCGAGGAGCATCAAAGATTTATTCTTCATAGTCAAACTGTGATCATGCTTAATGATGTCTAAGTAAGCCGTGTGTGCGCGCCGCGTTCAATGCAGGGATCTTGTTATTCAAAGACAAGCCGATCAAAGTGCGGTTATTGATTACACTGTGGGAACACGAACCTCCGGTGCAGCTTTGATCCCCCTCTCTGCTCCGTACGGTTGTGATCTGTCCCACGTTTTGCTTCGTTCCCCTGTATCTTTCGCCGCTTTGACATTTTCATGATGGATTTGCCACACAGAGGCAGAGGTCCTTCTCACACGAATTTAACTTTCATATATTTTATTATCTTCTACACCGACTGCAAAGTAATGATGGAGGAGAGGAACAGAGAAAGGTCACGCTCAGTGAGACAGAAAGGCAGTAATTGGCCGCCGGTGTCAGGCTTTAGACCGGCCTGCTGAACTCCATCTTAATGAGTGCGGATGGAAAGTGGAGATAGAGAGCGGCGTGGACTTTGAACGGGCTTCGGGTTTGGCTGCGAGGAGTGGAAACCAGGCAGAAGAGGGAGGGACGAATGGAACACGGTCGTGGATTAAGGGAAGGGAAAAGACGAGCGGAAAATCAGGCCTATATTGGAAACAGAGTGACGGAGAAGGTGGGGGAAAAGATGGCATGAAAAGAGCAATCGCTGTGATAGATTGCAATTTTATTCACGTCAGTCCTATTATTACATCAGCCCGCTCCTCATTTATGCCTCCTGTCAAGCTTACCGGTGATTTAGGATTGAAATATTTGGCTACGCACCGCAAACCTCACGCTTAAATTGCTGCTCGTAGAAAAATCACCCTGTTGCTTCGTTCTGAATGACTGTTCACATCTACGTCAGGGTGTCTAATGCGATATCTAACAGTGTGAAATGGCAGGAAATGTGAAAAGACAACTGTTTCCTGATTGACAGTGAGTGATTCACTGTCGTCCGGGGAAATCAGACTTTCACTTTTTCCTTTTGCTGCTTTTTTAAACGTGAGCGACGTGACGGGCCGCGTTTTTCCATTTTGCCGCCATTTGGAGCCTCCACTGTGCAAAATTGATTCGTACAACGTTAAATCCTGAATATCACCCGGTTGACTCAGTTGTTTGAGTCAACTGTCAATCGTAATTTTTCTATTTTTCATGATGTTTTCCCCCCAAACTCAGTCCAAAAGCTACCAGTCCAAAAAAAGCAATACTACAACTTGAGTTTTCCCAGATTCACTGTTTCAGAGTTCATTTATTTTATATGAGTGGGTAGGGGAGGCGTTTGCGATGATTTTATAAAATGTGCAAAACTGTACTTTCAAAACAAATTAATCTATGTGATGAATGCCGTCGTCTCGGTACGTAATTACTTGTATCCCCTCGGCTTCTTCCGATAATCAATCAACGAAGTGTTGGTGGGGAAAAAGGAAGAAAAATAAAAGAAATCGTCTTGTTGCTGTGCAGGTTTTCGGCTCGGTGTGTGTCCACGTCTGCAGCAGAGGTGTGCGAGCGGGCATTGCTTGGTTTTCTGGAGGCTTTCGGTCTGCTCTGTGGAGAGTGTGTGTGTGTGTGTGTGTCGTGTGTGCTGTCCTGTGTCCAAGACGAGCACATGCCGTGAGTTAAAAGAGATTATTATTTCGATTTCACTGGGAAGGGTTGACGGGGACGTTGAAAATCAAACACTGGGTTCGTCATTTAGACGAACATACAAATCTGAGGTTGTTCTCCGTGACCTCATCGAACAGTTAATCTAGATCTGTGCCTCCTTATATCTCTGGTCGTCTCAGGAATGATTAAATCCCTATATATATGGCACGTCTAATGCATGAATTCTTACACACACACACACACACACACAGATACACGCACACACAAACTAGGCCATGTTTGCTCTGTTTAATCACAATCTGTCGAGCTCTCTGTGCACTTGTGAGAGCTGGCAGTAATAATGGCAGCGTATTAAAATGCTAATGGTGTGTGTGTGTGTGTGTGTGTGTGTGCCTGTGTGTGCCCCTGATTGATGCTAATTAACACGGAGATGGCTCCCCACCTTGATTCAGCTGGCACAGGAGTACAGGATGTTTTCTAGATTGTGCCTTTTAATTTTCATAAAGGGGGAATTGCAAGCTTGATTGGCCCACGGCGGAGAGCGAGTTCGAAGAAGAGGATTAAAAATAATATCGACGCTGCGGTTAAAGGTGCATAGGAGGCAGAGCCGGGCAAACGAGGAGAGCCTCTAACTAGGTCCCTGGTTACCTCGAGAGGACGGGTAGCGACCACTAAAGCCCCAGTGCTTCATGGAAATGATCGGCACAGTTGGACCCGTCACATGGCTCGGGTGAAGCTCGCTGTTCTCTAATGGGAAACTGAACAGAGCAGAACAGATGGGAACGGCACCCACACTGGCAATTACAAGACAACCGCTGCTGCTGCTGCTACAGCCACCGCAGCCAATGTTCCCAGCGGTGTCCAGTCCTGTGACGTGGAGGAGTGCGCACATTTTCATTCCGGACGGCCACTAAAACAGCTGATTTCGCCCCGTAAAAGCCTCCCTCTTCGATTGAAGTTGTGCAGAGGGACGTGAGTTGATTGTTTGGATTGAAAACCTGCACGCTCTTTCCTGACGTTGCACCCCGGACCCTGCTGGTTTAGTGGGGATGTGGACCCGTAAAATGTGCCGAAGTGCGTCCATTCCAGGCTCTGATAACGTCAAACAAACATTTCCTCCGTTCTTTTTATTGATTGTTTGAGTGGTTGTTTGATGCCTGTGCTCTCTGACGGGGCAGGTTGGAGCCACACTTTCTTTGTTGAAGCCGTTTTGAGGACCAGTCCTCATTTAGAAAATGAAAACTTAATAAAATCTGTCAAAAAAAAGCCTACAAAGTGGTTCACATTGAGTTAAAACCGTTGCAGAATCAAAGGGTTTGGGTCTTGAGTAATGATTTTAAATGTTTAGGTGGTGCCAGATTATTGATTTTTTATTTTTTTCCCCCCCTTTCTTTTCTCTGAACCCCTTTATTGATGCATTTCCTTTTGCTTTCATTCTCTCACCGGTGTTTTGGAGCTGCCGGCGCCTTCTCATATGAGTTCAGCTCTCGTTGTGTTCTTGGTTGAATGATTTTAATTAAGGTTTCCTGCTTTCTTTCCCGCTCCATTTTGATCTCTTTACGTTAATTCTCTTGCCATTGGAGCACGGGAGTTGCCCGTGAGATAAGAGATAAAACTGGGGAAATTCGCTTCCTCTGGTCTCTTGTTTGAAACCTTCTCTAATCTCACCTGTATCACTCAGTTCGCTCTCCTTGATAATTACTTCATGCAGCTTGCAGGAGATTAGGTTGGAAGGCAGATACACTGAGGAGACGTGACGCTCATGCCGTATAACCTAAATCAAGCACTTGTGGATTCTTTCTAACCAACGGCATGGAGCCGATATGAAGTCCACGTTGAGGTGAAACAGCCAAACTGTGCCGCGCTCGCAGGCGAGGACCGCAGATTTCACAAGAAAATGACTTCATCTCCAGAAAACCCGTTCGCACCCGCACGCACATTTGAGTCATTTTGCTCGAGTGGAGTCTCACATCATTTCAAGGTAATAGCAGTGGGCATTGGCGAGCACCGCAGGACGCAATAAATCACAATACATGAGTCGTGATGCGCTTTGTAACCCGATACGCTGCAATACTCTACAGAATCAACCGAGAATGTGAAAATAGGGATAAAAATCAAACCTGTTGCATAGCAGATGGGTACACTAATAAAATCTACATCATATTTTATGATAAACGGGGTGATAAACAGACTCAAACAATTCACAATTACCATTCCAATTTATGCAAAAAACATTTAGCACAGTGCACCTACTCATTGATTGTAGTCAGTGCTGATACATATTGGTTATAAAGTGCATAAACAATTCATATCAATGCTAGAGGCTGGAAAACTGATCCAGCACTGTGATATCAGGAAAAAACACGACAGGCTCTGTTCACATGAGGACCTGTGATATCAAAAAATTGGACGGGAATTTCAATTACACATGCATGACAATGAAAAAAAGAAGAAAAAAAGCTGTAACTAGTTGACTGGTTGCTCCTGGGAGAGCAGAGGCACATTTCATCCCCTAATGGGCCCCATTAAGCTTCAAGAGGCTTCACCGCAGCTCTGACTTGGTGGTGGTTTCAGCCGATGCTTGTCCATCATTCTGACAGATGCCAAATGTCACATGTGAACGCCGCCATTACCTCTAAAAGCCCAAACAGCTGAGTGCTTAACCGCAATTGTACTTTTGAAAAAAAAAAAGCTATATAAGTATGTATATTTGATCCCATTAGGACTTTTATGACTCAATCTAATGGTTCAGTTGAACATCGGGCAGCGGTTGATAATTCACGAGCTTTTTCGGCAGACCGAGTTGCAACTAAATGAGTCGAAATTAACTTTTCTGACTCCGGGGTCGATGCCAGTGTTACGTCGACTGCGATTGGTGGAGGCGACCGCACGCCCGACACAGAGGCTGCATGACTTTTGATGGGACTCATGGCTCTGATGCCCAAATGCTTTGAGAACGAGCTACATGAGAAGAAAACTACAACAACTTAGAAATGACAGTTTGGTCCCTATGAGATTGTATTTCAGCACAAGGATGACCCTGTTCGGCTTTAATATTTTTGAAAAAGATAACTTGAGCAGGAGTGTCTTTTTGGCTGGATAACTTCTAATATAAGAGCAACCCTCAAATAAATAGACAAACAGCAAAGAATTGAAAAAAATATTAACACTAAAAGGAGATAGTAAAAATAAATGGAAAGAAAAACCTGAGCTGAATTATAAAAAAAAAAATAATATAGCCTAAATAAAAATGCAGTGATAATAAAATAAGGTAAAGTTAAAAATGAGCTAAAAGTTTTTTTTTTAAGAAGTCGCAGTGGACAAGCTAAGCTGAGAGGCAGTATTAAGGTGTTAAGGTAGACTTAACTAAGCTTTGTAATGAAAGATGCAGTCAAGCCAATAGAAGACATGGCACAAGTATCCCAACATGGACACACACACACACACACACACACACACACACACACACACACACTTAGACAGCTGCAGCTGCTGTTTATGCAGTCATGTCGATACATTATTCAGCAATTCTTGTCTTGTAGCCTAAATTGTGGACAGGACTGGGAAGTGTGGTGTGTGTGTGTGTGTGTGTGTGAACAGGCCCAGTGGGAATGTGTGTGACACTTTCCAGCTCACTGGCTGAGAATGATCTACACACACACACACACACACACACACACACACACACACACACACACAGGCACGTACATGTCTGTTTTTGGATTTATTTCCCTCAAGCCTGAGTGACTCAGAGGGATGAGGGTGATCCTCTCGGCAATCGTGTTGTTTTTTTTTTGTCTTTTGATCCCGTCCTCTCTCTCCTTTCCCTCCTTTCCCCTTGAAAATCCACAAAGTAGCTCTGAGAGAAAAGAGGAAGGCATGATTGCAACCAGAAAACTCATTGCAACAACAAACCCGCCTCAAATATCTCAATTTTGCTTCCTTTTCTCTCGCTGTTTTTTTTTTTCTTGCAGGTGATGCTCGCTGCTTCCTATTGGTCATTACTGGCGCCGGCGATCGACATGGCCGAGGATTCCGGGAAGTACGGCTCGTTCGCCTTCGTG
>OMLB01046397.1:6691-19048 GCA_900302555.1 Myripristis jacobus | reverse complement strand
TCTTTTTTGCTGTCTATATTTCTAAAAACTGTTTTAAAGTGTTTTATTACCTCCCCTACATATCAATAGCGATGTAATATACCTAATATACACTAGCGTTTTATTCCATGTAGTTTATTTTTATGCAATGCAAAAACTCAAAATCTTACCAAGAATATTTGTCTTATTTCAAGTCAAAATGTCTTATTTCTAGTCAAAATATGTCATTACACTTAAAATAAGACATGATCACCTAAGTAATAACTTGTTTTTAGACAATTTTCACTTGTTTCAAGCTAATTTTCTAAAAACAAGTTATTTCTTAGGTGATCATGTCTTATTTTAAGTGTAATGAGATATTTTGACTAGAAATAAGACAATCTGACTTGAAATAAGACAAATATTCTTGGTAAGATTTTGAGTTTTTGCAGTGTGTCCCAACTGTATTTTCCTCTGTGAGGCCATTTGTAACTGTGTTGTTTTGGTGTTGGTAAAAACAACGTGACAAATTATTTTTTTTTTTACTTTTATTTTTGTTTTTATTATATGACATTTATTGGAGGCTTTTATTTGGGCCATGAGTGCATTTTAAGCACTTGCGGCTAAAGCAGAAATTTAACCTTTGCAACAAAGCTGCTAAAACTCCTGCAAATTAATTTGCTCTCTGATGCAAAACAAAAAATAGATGTCTATGTGCATCTGATCTAACACCACTGATGTCACTTCCTGTGTGTGTTTGTGCCCTGCGGTCTTCTTCTGCGGTTTTTGGACTGAGAAGGATGAAACGAAGGCTGCCTGAAAGCACCAACGCCCGACGACGCGAGGCTCATCTGCGATCTCCGCCCAGATGCAGGCGATAGTCGACACATTTTGAGCGAGGAGGGAAGCCATTTCTCCACGTCCACCCCCGGGGCTCTGGAAATGTGAAGCGGCGTTGCTGCAAAAACAAACAAACTCTAACTACATGTAGGAAATCACCGCCCTTCTCTCCTTCTACAACCTTTAAACGCTGGGAAGGTTTCTGCCTCATGCATGCTCTTTTTTTTCCAGCAGCGTCCTACTTAACCGTAAAACACAGGCTCACCTGGGAGCTGCCCAGTATAGCCACTCGTCTTTTACTTCTGGTCACCGAGCAGCTGCACCAAAGCGACTGTGATGTTTTGGTGCCTGGCTCAAGGGCATTTAGACAGCAGCTGCTCAAAGAAGGGAAAAAAACGTCAAGTAATCGTCTTCTCCCTGATGTTCTCTTGGTTCAGATTAAGAAACAAATGCATCCCTGCTGTCATAATTCATCTCCTCTTGTTCTGATTTGGGACCACAGAAGACATCTTAGGAGGAGAACAGAGCGCGTCCCGTGTCTGCCGGAGGGGCTTTAACTGCTTTTTGATGGTGATGCTGCTTTTCCAGAGGGAGTCGGTATCAAACCCTGAATCTGGGAGATAAAATGTGCTGAGGAGCAGGAAGGAAGGCAGCAGTCAGGGGGAAGCAGTGGACTGATAAAAAGTGGCTGTGTTTAGGCATCTGAGATGGTAAACACCGTGATCAGGCAAACCAAGGACCTCAGCGTGCGGGTTTCACACTGCCACGTGCTCGACGGCTGCTCAGGAGTCTGCATTAATATTTATGGTCAGAGAGACTATTTGCATAACGCCTCGCAAACTGATTCTTTCTGCACAGTAACTGCCATGTGTTCTGGTTATTTAATCCTTAAAGCAACACGCCAACATGCTGCAAAATCCCCTTTTTCACGACTTCCCCAGACTGAGACAAGATGTTGGACACCATTTTCACCTCTGCACATCCAACGGTTTAGTTCCTATGGGTAGCATTTCATGTTAGCTTAGCATACAGACTTGAAGTCTATGGGAGTTGTTAGCCTGGCTCTGACAAAGTGAAACAAAGTGATGTGTTTTTTAAAGCCACATGACACACTGTGTAAATAAGACAGCTTCACAGCTGCTGTAAGGTTTATTTTTTTACTTTGTCGGGGCCAGGCTAATGACTCCCATAGACTTCAAGTCTTTATGCTAAGCTAATACAAAATGCTACCCATATTAATTAAACTACTGGGTGCACAGAGGTGAAAATGGTGTCCATCATCTTGTCTCAGTCTGGGTAAGTGGGGAAAAGGGCATTTTCTTTAAGTGTTCCTAAAGCCTCTGAGGCCTCAGCTAGTATGAGAGCTGGAAGGCCTTCAACTGGTTCTGCCCTGCTGAGGTGTCCTTGAGCAAGACACTGAGTCCCTCCTGGCTCCAGGGCTGCTGCTCTGTAACAGACCTTGACCTCTGACCTCTCTGCTCAGTGTTGGTGATAAGAGAAAAGTGAATTCCCCTGCAGGGATCAGTGAAATACCTAAATTAAAACTGACTATGCAGCACAGGACGCCTGCGTGTTACTAGTGACCGCTATCAGAAAACAAATTTCAATCAGAACTGTCAACCAGAATCTAAGCCGCCATTGATCTGACTTCAAACCCGCCATGTGATCCAACTATGAAGTCTTCCACGTTGTTACCAGTGAGGCACACATCCACCAGTCACTGGGCGCCAGTCAAAGTCGAGTTTATCAGCATGACCAGAATTCACAAAAGATTTCAAAACGCCAAGCTAAAAACAACAAAAAACTCCCACAACAGCCTCATTAGATTAGATAGTCAGTCATTCTGTATGTTCATCTATCCATCATACGTCTCCTCGAGTCAAAATAAAAAAAAAAGACTTTAAAACTAAGCAAAGACAAAATAAAGCAGCGTACAAGGTGTTAAAATGAGTCAACCACGAACAGATCTCAAAAATTTGACAGCTTTAAAATTTAAAAGTCAGCAATGAGATATGTAAGAAACATAAGATGATGAATTAAAAAAAATAACAGTTAAAGAATAAAAAGAGTAAAAGCAAATAAATAAAAACAAGTCTGATTTGCCTGCAGTCTCAACAAGACCTCAGACAACTTTCACGAGAGACCCATCCGACACGGTTCAGAAATTGGGTTTGCATCATTAATTGGATATTTGGTGATAAAGCGGAGGAGGAAACTCCATGTGCAACCTGCGGCTAATTGCATGGAGGTTGCATTGTGTAACTCTCTAGCTGAAGGAGAGATATTTAGAGAAATAGTTTGTTGTGGTGTTTGACTGGGATGCAGCTTCACGGCACAGAGATCGCAGCGTGAAGCTACTGAGGCAGAGGCTTTAGAGACGAGGCGGCCGCGAGTCCTCAGCGAAGACATTCTGCCGCTAAAGCTCAACGGGAAACATGAGAAGATGGGGTCAAAGTTCAAAGGTCAAAGGTCATGGTACTCACGGGTTTCTTGAGGAAGAAGACGGACAGAGCTCCGACCAGAGGCATGTCGCCCAGCAGCGGCTCCATCACCACCCTCATCACTCCATGAAGCTGGACAGACAAAAAGTTAAAAAACGTCACTGGTTTGTCGGACAGTCAGAGGTAGAGCTCATTTCTCATTTTGCTGAGCTCCTGATGAACTTTTTTCAATCCTAAAACCCATTCTTATTCATTTTTTATTTTTCTTTTCATTTTATTTTCCACACTTATGTTCTTATTTTTGACTTGTAACTGCACCTTGTAACGCTCTCATTTCACGTTTTAGTTTGGGTTTTTTTTGCCTGATTTTCTTATAAGGCAAACTCAAGACCTACCTTTTTAGCCTGACTTTTAATGAATTATTCATATATTTATTCAAGTATTTTAGCCTGTTTCCCATTTCGGTCTATCCCTTTACTTTCTTGATTGTCTCATTTTAATAGCCCAGTACTCTGGGTTTCATTTTATTTCGCCCTCTTAACCATTTATTTACTTTTTATTTACTGTTAGGAGTTTTATTTACTGATGTATTTACTTGTTCATTTATTTTCTTTTTTTCATATCTTATCTGTTTCTTGTTGGTCTTAATCATCCTGCCTCGGGTGTTTCCTCGTTGCAAATGAGATTTATGATCTCATTTCCTGTTTTTATTTTATTATACATATATATTTTTTTTTTTGGAGGGAGTGGGATATTGTTTTAGTATTTTACAGTGTTTACCACATTGTGTTGGATGTATCTGCATGAAAAGTGCTGCATAAATAAAGTCTGATTGATTGATTGATTGATTGATGGTCTGTGTCCGTTTCCGCTGAGCAGTTTCTCCACTATTTCTTAACACACTCTGATCCACACTGACTTTTCTTTTTTTTTTTTAAAGCACTACATAAATGCAGCTGACTGGCCGTGACATCGGGCTGCCTCCGCTGTGACCGGACTGTGAAATGGTAAGAATGAGCGCCTTTGAAGTGCTAACAGGCAGAGAGAGAGAGACCGCGAGCTACGCAAGAATCAAGACTCTGTATCTGAAGTCGTGTCGATGCAAGCGCAGCGTGTACCGAGGAAGCAACTCACCGTCTAAATTTTGGCCTCATTTGCCAGGTTGTTGTTTTTTTTAAACTCACAGATGAAAGAAATGCTTTGAAGACGCCATGAAGTGGGCTCTTACTTTCTTGATTTGATGTATTTCCTGCTGAAACAGGAAGTTTGGGCGGGACACGGCTGCAGGGAGGGATCATTCACAACAGGATCTCAGTTTGGGAGAGACACATACTTTTATTTTGAAGGGATGAGGTGGATGAGAGAGGATGTTTACAGATTTGTGAAGGTTTTATTGGTTGAAACTTTAATGTACACCCACTCGTGCAGGACGATGACGTCACTGTTTAAGATGCTCTGGTTTACAGGAAGTGGAGGTCACGTGAGGTCGTTTCACGGGGACTTTAAGAATCGCGGAGCTGATCACAACAAAAACACGGCGGTTTGCCAAGACTGACACAATCACAAGCATAACCCAGCGCGGCTTGGTGCTGCACTGCGGTTACAGACCAGGAGGAATTTTCCCTGGGAAGAGCTGGTTTTTTGTTTTATTACCAAATGTTTCCCCTCTGAGCTTTTCCATTATTAAGGCTACCGCTTTCTCTGCAGGCCGCCAGTGACTCAGACCTCAGACATGCAGACTGCCCGACTGCAACACCAAATTTGGTTGCAGCTCTGAGTAATCAAATACCAACATTTTGCTCATTAAAATGGGTGCAGTGGAAAGATTCAAGGTTCAAGATAGCCTTTGTTTATCTGTCCGGGGGAAGAGATTATTCTGGTCGTGCATGAACCGGACGGTGGCCCAAACTGCAGGAGTAAACAGTTTGAGCAGGTAGCCTGACTGAGATGAATGAGCTCTCTCCCAAATAGATCAAGAGTGGGAAAAATAGCATCATGGCTTCAGCGGATGGAGGGCGGCACTCGAAAAGAGGAATTCGCTGCGAAAACTTCCCAAGAGAATGAGTCATCAGTCACGATAAGTCCTCCCGTTTGAGGCCACACCGGCGTCTTCGGCGTCTGAGCTTCTTATTTCTCCGGCGGCTTAGAAAGAGCTGACGCACGGCCTGCGACTGGAGCCGCGAAGCTGCGCGGAAAGGCAAATGTTGACTGTGCTTCATGCATGAAACCGTCTGCGTCTGTAAATCTCTCTCTGACTCACTTTCTCCCTCTCTCCCTCTCTCTCTGATCTCTGAACAGCAAATATGGCCTGATCCTCTGCCAACAGTGGAGTCGATAACCTTTCCGTTATCAGTCGTGTGTCAACACATTATGTAAAACTCTGCCTTTGGTGAGCTCGCGGGTGAGTGTGCCGGTCACGGCCGGTGCAGCGAAGGCCACAGCCAATCAAGTCAACATCTGGGTCATAATAATATCCTTTTTGATTCTCTATTTTCTCAGTCAAGGTGTGTGTTTTCGCCCTCGCCTCAGAGGCAGATCGGAGGGGTTTGCCACTTGTTTTTGCTCCATTAGTTTCGCCGACAGCTTAGTTTATTTTTACAGCACCGTTAGTTTGATTGAATCAGTTCAGCGGAATTAAACATTAGGCACGCTTGATTTGTCCTGCTGTTAAAACCAAAAGACGGTCCAAGTCTCCCACATCTAATCTGTCCAAACTTGATGCAAGAGGCAAAGAGAAACCTCACTTGCAAGACTTCTGATTCTGCTTTGCCAAGAAAGCAGCATCACAACAGAAATTTAAAAACAAAACAAAACAAAACATTACAGTTGCATGAAACATCCCACCTGAAATGCTCTGTGAAGCCACACCGCTCTCATACCTGTATACTTTTGATCCCAGCTCTGCAATAGTATTTCTTGATGTCCACATCGATTTCTGTGTTCCCCACAAAACTGAAAGAGAGGGCAAAAGCAGCTTGTAAACATGCTGATGCGACAGTGAATCTCATCGTTTGACAGCGAGGAGGGAATTTGTCGTTGTATGCTTTGTGTTTTTGCAGAGGCTCTCATTCAAATGCAACAGCAGAAAAGGCTTTAATTCTTCAAGGGACAACGCCACAAGAATCTAAGGGCTAGAAAGGTCAGAAATCTGTGAAAATGAAAATGTGTGAGGTTGACGGATTTACTGCGTACCTGATCTGCAGGTCCATGATAATCTGCCTCTTGTCCACATTCTCAGTGTAAACTTTGACCCCGTTCACTCTCAGAGGCTGCACAGACACAGAGGTGACAAAGGCAGAGGAAGTGAGCAAATACTTCTCAACTTTGGCCCGAATATTTTACGCCTATTCCTGTTTGTTACATGTATGCGCATTCCTGATAAAAAACTAAATCCCTTTGCAAAGAGCTGCTCTGAAATGTGGGCCAAACCCGGCAGAGTGTGCAGCTGTCAGCGCGCCAAGTTAAGACACGACAAGACAAAAGAGACAAGATCACAGAGAAGAAATGCTTTTTTGTAAAAAAAAAAAAATCAGACCGAGATCCGATTTAAAAACCTGATGAACTTTCCTGCCTCTGCTCCCCTGCACCGGCGGTGTTTTGAAACGGAGACTTGAGTTGAAAATTCAGTGTGTGTGTGTGGGTGTCATGGAAGTAAGTTTGAAGGCACTGAAGTAAGAGGACAAGACAAAAATAGCAGAGCTTCTGATGAAGGATCCAAACACCTACACTTTGACTGAGGCTGTGCACAGCGCTCGCACCAACTCGACCAGGCTGCAGCGCTACAGCTCGTGGAATTTGTTAAACAAAAATCGACCCGTGGAAAACCCAGCAACACACTGCAGCCTGATGCAAGACAAGCTTGCAAAAAGAGGACTGGCCCGGCCTCGGACTGCTCGATTACGGCGAAAATCATAACGCTCATTACTCTGGTCAACACTGAGATCGCAATTACTCCCTGACTTTGGAAAGATCGTGCATTCAGTGCTGGGGAGGCCACGCTGAAACTGTAGCTTGACAACCCCCCTCTTAATCTTGATTTAAAGCAGCTGGACTATAATCTGGAGAAAGGGGCTAGCTCCACTGAAGCTACTTATCAACTATAACAAAAAAATAAAATAAAAAAACAAACAAATCCTGAAACAATCAAGTAAGTGCCTTTGGTTCTGTTACAAGACCTTTTTTTGTGTTTGTTTTTAAATTTGGGCAACAATCTCACTGTTTTAAAAGTAGTGAAGCTGCTGTAAAGCTACTGCAAATTGTAGCTAAGACAATTATGCCGCTATTCTCCAACACTGTACGCAACTCACATTAAAAGAACGTGTCTTTTTAAAAGTGGATTTCCCTCGAACTTCACAGATAAACACAAGCCAAAAAGGGTGGAAAGGGAAAGGGTGCGCTGGATTCACACGCATCGTGGCAAAACAGAATGTGGCACAATTATCATTTTATCTTGATTATCTTGATTTCATAATGCAAAATCATCTCAGACAATAAAACTGATTGATCGCCCGGCCCTGCTGACAGCAGAGCACAGAGAGCACAGCTTCATCAGGCATGTTCATGATTTACTGCAGTAATGAAGGCAGCAGCTGCAGAGCAGGAATAACTACAGTAATAACAGTAGTAGAGTAGTAGAGTTGTAGCAGCAGCACTACTAGTGGTAGTAGTAGAGTTACTAGAGGAGGTACTAGCAGTCGTAGTAGCTGCAGTATCAGCAGTAGTACACATACTTTTTGTTTCTCTTTGCTCCACTGTTTGTTTTTATTGCAGTCTTCCTCTTTGCTTGTGTAACCTTGGTTCTGTCTTTTGTGTGTGTTTGTGAGTTAGGAAACTGGTGGACAGACTGAATTATTATTATCAAACCCCACAACACACACACACACACACACACACACACACACACACACACCCACACATACACACCTTGTCGCCCATGTCGATCTTGGTGAAGCAGAAGGAGCTGAGGTGAGGGTTGGCGCCCTTCACGGCCGGCTCGATGGTTTCCCTGAACAGCTTGTCCACAAACTGACAGATGAACGGCCACATCTGCTTCACCGTCTGCAGACAGAGAGAGAGACAGACAAACAGACAGACAGACACAGACACAGACAGACAGACAGACAGACAGACAGAGACAGACAGACAGGGAGACAGAAGAAAGGCAGGGTTAGGAATCTGAAGCACAAAACCCTCATGCTCTTTGATCTGCAGACCTGCTTCAGTGACAATATCTGGTAAAATTATCTTATTCGCTTTGGGAGAAACCTGAGCGAGCACGATACACACACACACACACACACACACACACACACACTCTGCTGCAGAAGAGCCACTCTCTACTGCACGCTCGGTGAAATGCTAATACACTTTGCTTCCTTTCCCCAAGAGGAATTGACTTGCTCGCTCTCGTTTTAGTTCGGGGAGACAAAAGCAACCGTGTGGTGACTCACTGGCTGAAACCCTGGAGATTCATCATGTCCTCCATATCCTCATTTGGCTTTAGTGTACAACACTTCAGAGTGGATTTCCTGTAGTAATCATGCAGGAAGACGTGAACAGAATGCATGAAGATGGATGTCAACAGTGGCTTATAGACTGCAGCATAACAGCATTAACAGCTATTGTGACTGTGTGTATTGATAAACCGGGGGGAAAACATACTCATAGAAGACATGAGTGTGGACTCACAGTGGCTCAGTGGACCAGGGACGCACAATTAATAACATGTAAGTGTGTATGTCAATTTCAGCTTCAATAAATCATTGTAGAATCCAAACATATGGGAAAAAAAAGTAATTTCATTTCACATAAATGAGCAAATATCCTGTAGAATGAAGTCAGGATGCTGATACAAGACGCAGCAAGTGCATTAAAACGATCCTGTTGCTCATATTGCAGACTTTAAACTGTCATCGCAAATAATCTGGATTACTGTAGTTACTGAGAAGTGGTGCTGAACAATTAGTCGATTATTCAGATTAGCTGATTAATCTAAATTTGACTGATTATCATGTTGAGTCACAGTCAAGTCAAAATGCGAAACACCGTCTGATAACAGAGATTCTCTTACTTTTCTCTGTTTATGTCATTAGAAAATCTCCATATCATGTTAATATCATTACAAAATGACTACTTTGTGTTTTCTGTTGTTGCTCAGTGATTAATGGATTCATTAAAAAAGCAACAGTTTAACAGGCAGTGGAAACGATCATTAGGTGCAGCCCGACTGAGCAGGCATAGGCTGGATTAAGGCAAAAACCGTGTAGTCTCAGTCGGCCAGAACAGCCTTTGAACCGGCTCTGAAGACAGAGAGAAGACGCTAAGCCAGACGACCCGGAACGAGCGCGTGTGTGAGTCAGGCAGGAAAATCCTCATTGCTGGTCATCAGCTGGCATAATCCCTTGAGCAAACCAGGGTGTGGCTCCTCTCGGGTGCAGAGCAGCGACGAGAGACTGTGCAGACTGAACGTGCAGACGGTGTGAGACGAGGTGCAGCCGGGCCCCGTGGCCCTGCGGAGTTCAGCGGGTACAGAACGGCCTGAATGCCTCGCATGTTTCCACACAGCCGTTCAGCACAAACATAATGTCTTTCTCGCGAGCTGATCAGGATTGGAGAAGCTGTTGTCGGGTGCTTCGGGCCCCGTCGCCACGCTTCGACCTGAACGTGATGCTGAAGTGCACTTGGAGGATCGTCCGACAGCGTTTCAGAACGTCCCAAAGTCACTTTTTAAGATCAGGGCTGTCAGACTCAGATCAGGTGACAGGCAGCAGTCGTGCAAATGAGACCTTCACGGGGACCGGATTATCTTTTGCAAACACCCACATGACCAGTTGACACATGGACATTTTAGGCTACTTTCTGATCTAATTCAATTAATTTGTAGCCGACCAGTCGATGAGAAACTGCATGCTGGCTGATGAAAATAACAAATAATGTAGAATTACGTCAAACAGAAGACAGAAATGCAGCAAATACACAGCATTTTTATTTCCCAGAGGACTGTAACTGCTCTTTCCATCTTTCTGGAATCATCTTTCTTGCTGTTTTGACAGCAGGTTTGATAAACTAACAAAATTTTTGGGAATGTCCCAGTTTGGGATCAATAAAGTAAATCTATCTATCTATCTATCTATGCAGCAGCAACCGGCCTCCTGGGTTTAACTTTACTTCCAGATGATTCTACTTACTTTATCATAATCTATCATTAATGATCAATTTCTCAGTGTATCTTAGAAGCCTCTTATTTTGCTTATTGCACGTAGTTGATCATGACTGGATGCAAATCTTAAAGTTAATTTTTGGTCCGTATCTCTGACATCTCTGTTTTAGACAGTCGTCAAATAAACCGTTTTCCAGGCCAACTGTCCCAAGCCCATGTCATAATTTATTCAAATGATAACCCTTTTTACCAACAAATTCATCTAAAATCTGTCCACCATGCAGGCGCTGAGCTCAGTGTGAGCAGGTTAACCGGCTTTTCAGTCCTGCATTCCCGTCGGCGGCGGCGGCGGTGTGTAATTACGGGCTTCAGCTCGGAGCAGCAGAGGCGTAAACGGGTCACCTGCCGATTCGTGTTGCCGCACACGGCCGTGATGTTACGGTGACGTGCTCTACGCTTCAGGTAGACACCAACAAACCACCATCTTCCTGACTGGATTCTGACATCTGGTCATCTGTCACGTCTTGTTGACCTGAAGCTGGAATATTCAGTCTGGGATTTCTTCTAATGCAAACACTGAATCCCATTTTTTAAGCAGGTAGCGATGGGTTAAAAAAAAAAACAAAAAAAAAAGCCAGAGTAAAATCTGCTTCCTTGGTGTCAAAGCAGTAAAATTCTATTTTTAGTGTTCTGCTTCAGATGAGGATAAAAAACGTTTGGTTGCTGGGACTGGTCGATTGCACTGGTATTATGAGGCACTGTGGATAAAAATGAGCACTATATGTCAGATGTTCATGATGTGGAAAAAAAAGACCATAGCTCCGTCTGCACCAGGTAAAAATCATAATTTGTTCATAATTGGTTGGCATCTTAAGAGCCCCACATCCTGGCTCTGGACTTTGTGAAGCTTTTTAACAGCCTCACTGGATAATTCAGGAGGTCAAGCGTTTCCTGACCTTATCATCCTGCAGCGGCCGTCAGAAGGAGCCGCGACGACCGGCCTGAAGCTCCTCCTGCACAAGTCTAATAATAAATCTGTCCAATTAGAGCCCAGATCCGGCGTGTAGTGAAGAGGTCACACATCACCGCGATAAAAACTGAAATAAATGTGGCATTTGCTTTTTTTTTTTTATGGCTTAAGAAAGAGGCTCTTAAGCCTTCATGCCAATATGTGCTGATACTGAGAGACCCTGTCAGCCCCTCAAAGACAAATTATGGTCATTTTGTGCTACGGGGCAATAAACATCACACTGATGGGCCCGTTCAATCAGCTCCTGTGCACTGGCGAAACGGTAAATTAGTCTTTAAAGTATGAAAAATACAAGTCTCACAGTGAGTAGAGCCCAATTTTATGTCTTCAGATAGTCTGACCAGCAGCCAAAGAAGCTCAAAATATTAATTTTATAATGAGACGAAAGGAGGAGACCAAGACGATCTCAGCATCTGTGAAGCTGTAGCCTGCACATGTTTTTCTTTATAAAAGACTAAAAGAATTAAAAGATAAAACTGCAGTTGATTCATGTTCTGTCAGTCGCTTCAGCGCTAACGTGCTGCCAAAGTCCTCTGCAGATGAAAGCACGGCTGGGTGAGTTTCAGATGATGGAGACGTCCTTGTCAACAACAACAACAACATCCCTGCCTGCTCGGCCTCTTCCTGGAAATGCAGCTCAATATTTACAGTAAGGACTCTCTCTCTCTCTCTCCTTCTCTCTGTCTCTCTCTCTCTCTCTCTCTCTCTCTCCATCTCCCATTCTCCTCGCTCTCTCTGTCCCGGGAGGCGGCAGCGCTGGATCAGACCTTCACAGAGCTCCACATACAGATCCTATTTATACACCTGTCTGCCTCTGCCTAGCTGGCTAATTGTGGCTGATGTGGAGCAGATCAGGAAGGGTGTGTGTGTGTGTGTTCATGTGTGTGTGTGTGTGTGTGTGTGTGTGTGTGTGGAGTCGGTACAATACC
>OMLB01046392.1:15961-28297 GCA_900302555.1 Myripristis jacobus | reverse complement strand
GGGAGGTGCTGCATGACCAGCATGGAAGCCGTATGACTACGCTCCTCTAAAAGCTACTGGAGCTCAGGCTGAGGTCATGGCAATCTGGTGGGCTCTGCAAGCCTGAAATGAGGTCACCAGTAGGCTGGACGATCCTGAGACATACACATACACACTCATACATACACACTCCAAATGAGCAATTTCTCCCATGAACATTAGTCCATCATTTCCTGACCAAGTGGAATGAAAAAAAACCAAAGAACATGGCCCGGCTTAAGCAATTAGATTCCAATAACATACACAATGAGAGTCTCTCTCTCTTGTACTGTTTCTCTCTCCCCCTCTCTCTCTCTGTCTCTCTCTCTCTCTCTCTGTGTCTCACACACACACTAACACACAATGATTTGCCTGCTAACAATCAGAAACGATGTGTTCCAGTTCTCTGGCAGATTTTAAGGATGACATCACTCCCTCGAGTCAGTGTGAGGCCCACACCCTGTTGCTGTGGTATTAAACCAATCAGACATGTTCAGCAGTCAAATGGCCAATAAAAGAGTCATCTGATAAAACACAAGGTTGATCTATAAATCAACTGCTGTGTCTGCCATCAGTTAGCTGAATTGAGTCATTTGTTATAAGATCTATCACATGGCCGGATATTTTCTGCTCTACATGCAGGGAGTGAGTTTAGGACATTGTTATTAAGACACTGGCTGCCTGTGTTGCCTTTTAATAGAAACTTTGAAGATAAGAGGCTTCGCTTTTTCTAAGCATATGAATATTATAAATTATGAAGTTATGAGTCATGATCGTACCGAGTTGTGGCTCTTGGCGGAGATAATCTTGGTAATGTCTGGGTCCCACAACACCAGGTCAGCATCTGAACCCACAGAGATGCGACCCTTGCGGGGATACAGGTTGAAGATCTTTGCGGCATTGGTGCTTGTCACTGCCACAAACTGGTTCTCATCCATCTTACCCGTCACCTGAAATGAGCCAGAGGTGAGACTGAGAAGAGAGACAGAGTGCACATGAAGAGTTCATTTCCACAGAAAATCATAGCTTCAAGTTAATCAGTACCAGACATGGGTGCCTGAGGTTAATCGTCAAGCAAAAACTTACTATCTTTTGGGCAATACCAATTCTTGCATTGCCTTTATGCAGAGTTATTTTTACCTGTTTTACACTGTATTTAAAAAAAAAAGAGAGAGAGAAAAAAGTGTGTATGTACATACCACACACTTGTCCCAAATAAGGGACATCCTCTCCTCAGTGCCATTGACGCCTTCAGGGATCAAGCTAAAGTCGTCTTTGCCCACTGCACGCTGGGAAGTGTTGAAGGGGCAGTGAGCACTGCCTGTCACCTGCAGGTCGCCACTACAGAGCAGTCGGGGAAAGAGGATATAAAGGGCATTGCATTCATTTTTTAAGTTTTTTTGTGGTTAATACCATATACATATCTGTGTAACTGTACATCAAAGCAGGCTCAAGACTGTGGTTTTTCCTTTAGAATAGACTGGATTAAGTGCAATCACTGGAGAAACAATATCTGCTTTGAACCACCTCACATGTACAGATCTTGCTTTAAATGTTCGTTAAGAGAGTTGGTCTCCTTCAGGTGTGCACCCCACACTTTGAAATCCTCTGCCCAGGTTACAGAAAAATTAATACTGACATTATTGCATTTGCCATATTATTTCCAGTTTGAATGTATGGACGATCCTCTTACCAGGATAGCAGGGAGTTTAGATAGTCAGGTGTGGTTGGGTCAGGGCTCAGCGGAGGGGAAGTGACATAGGCAGCAGCCTTGGCCCAGTTCTTGCTCCAGTAGTGTGAGCCGTCTGTTCCTAGACTGGCAGTGATTGGCTCCCCATAGACCACGGTGCCTGAAAGTCCAATTTTATTTTAAGAAAATATACCATACGTTTGTGTTTTTTGCATGCATGTGATCCAAAGACCAGGCCTGGAACCTCTCAACTGACAGTGAATAGGAACAATTTTGTGGAGTCAGTCAGCTGTACACAAGGTGATATACACAGGTACATTGTACAGTGTTTTTCTATTTTCTAGCTTTGTAAAAGAGTTGCTCAAAGCGTCATCAAGAAATGACTGAAATTACTTGTTTAAGATCACAGGAATGAATGTTCTGCTTCAGGGTGAAGAGTGAAGGTTTTTTGATTTGAGTGGTTTGCTCACCCTTCTTCCTGGCCTGAGCGATGACATCGGCAGCACTCTTGCTCATCACCTTGGTGATGTAGAGAGGGCAATTGGTCTGATTGGCCACAGTCACGGAGCGGTTGACAGCCTCCGCTTCCACCTGGGGAAGAGAGAAGTTCTTGATCACACCGTCATGGGACATTTTCAAAGGAGGGAATACCAGTAGTTTCCTTCCATACTTGCTGAAAGGCTCTACCTCTCCTTTCCTGTTCCCACCAATGACAATGGACATCCTTCCATTCTTCTTCCTACAAGTGGTATTATTTACTCCCTCCACTCCTCTTGCCATCTTTGAGGAAACCCAGCTCTCTGTCTTATTTCAAAATGCAGCTTTTTACAATTGTCATGCCATCAGTGTGGATGAAGATTTTGCTGCCAATTAGAAAGTTGCTGTCTTTGTTTGTTTGTTTTTGGACAGTTCCAATAGGACATTTTACCTAATGCACAAATAGAGTAATATGGTGTCCAGCAATTCAGAATTTCTGAGCTGCTCTCTGGAGAAAACTTTCAATCTAGCTAAAAATATACGCACCAGGAGTAATGATTCAAAGCACCTACAGTGTTGGCAGTCATACTTGAAACAGTCGAAAAGTATCCTGAGGCAAGCATATTATTTCTCTTTACTTCCACATCTGAATGTTCCTCTTCATATCATCAGGGGTAACAATACTGTTTTAAGCAAATGGCTGTGTTCTTCTCTCTAACATGTCTGTGCCTCCCCACAGGAATATACACATCCTTCATACAAAGGATGACGTGAATCTGAATGAAGAGGATGTTAAACTCTTTGCCAAGGCAGTGAGAGACCGAGTTTAAACATACAGCTGTCAAACAGCATCACATCAGAAGTTGCGCAAGTCAAATCCTCTTATCATAAAGGGCAGCAGACATCTCCACTTCGGTGTCTGGGAAGAGCTGATGTTTCTTTTCCCAAAGTGGCACCTTTCCAAGTGAAATCACCGGCATTAAACACATCCCTCAAATCCCACGGAGAAAGATCAGGGCTTTTTTAACCTGTCACTAAAAAATGCTTCAGTTTCCCTGAACCCTTCTCCCAGAGACATCAGAGCTCCTTTCCTCCACTTCTTCAGAGAAATTACATCCTTTCTTCTCCCCTCATTCAGAGTTCCCACACTGCTCCACCCAATTTCCAGACAGGTGATATGGGTCCCTCTCCCAATCTTTATCCACAGTAGTAAGTTTCTTTCACCAAAGTTTCCAGGTTCTTCCACCCATCAAGACATATAAGCTTCCTCTCCACAGTTTAATCGATAATCCTAGGTATTTTGTGGAGTTTACAGACAATACCCTTAACTGGTTTACATTATATCTCTCAGATAGGCAGCTCTTCGTTACCTCTACTAATTTCTACCTTCTCTTCATTGTTCTTCAGCTGTGGAGTTCCTCAAGGTTCTATACTGGATCCTATTTTTTTCTCTATCTACATGTTCTCATTTGGTCACAATTCGGAGACATGAGTGCACACTGGTTTTTCCCTCATACAGTGCTTTCAGGGTTTGGTGGGCCCTACAAAGCACATACCATAACCATACCATAACCATACCATAACGTCAAATTGCAAAACATGTTAAGTTTGAAAAAATACATCAATAAATGAACCATCAAACACATAGTTTGCCCCTAAGAGGACCTAATAACACTAATACTTAAATTACTACTGCAACTGCCAGTAATAATGAAACAATAATGGTAATTTATTTATTGGGAGCAAAAATCCAAATACAGCTTCTTTCCATTCTTCATTCAAATTGCTGAGGATGCTGACAGAGTACTTGCAAGTCCCACAAAACCGGATGAGTGTGATTAAAGGAAGGAAATTTGGTAATGTTGAAATATTATCCTACCTCCTCAGGACGGCTCAACACGTGTCCCTCAGGCCCAGTTATACCCTGCTCCAGGATCCTACGCTGCTCCTAAATATACACATCCATGCACACATAAACACACACACACACACACACACATACACACAAACAAACCACCGTAGAAACGCAAGATGTTGAGTCATGTGCAGGTGCAACTAATGTCCCAAATGACCAGCCTTGGCAGCAGAAGTCTAACCATGGCCATGACCTTGATGAATATTCATTTGTGTCTGTTGGCTATTAAGACCCCAGTATTGAACATTTCAAAACTGCTGTGGAGAAAATTACATGTCATAGCTTTTTTGGTGCTTAATAAAGTACAGCCTGCCTGACAGCCTGTCAGACAGAATTTGTCCTTGACATGTTGTCAGTGTTTTGTTGTGTGCTTTATTTTCCACTTGATGATACTTTTTCAGATCAGTTACAGGAACAGTCATGAATATTTCCTTCTCCAGGACCTTCATTATGATCCTTTGCAGTATGGTTCATTATGTGGTGGGTTGTCGTACCTCAGCCACAATGTCTCCATTCTCAGCATGAACCTGGGCGATGGCTCCTAGATCACGGATCACACCAAACACTTCATACACCTGCAACAAAGAGAGAGATAGAGATGGTTACCATTTAGGGATTTATTAATATCACTTTTTTCGCTGATAATTCCAATTCTGAATACAATGGCTTTTATATGCTGAGGCTGCTTAAGAGTAGCCTGGAGGAAGGCAATTAGAAATTGGGGGCAAAAAAAACAACATTTTAGCCGTGCTTTTCCTTAGTGCCACTTATTTATTGGTGCTTTGTATTTAATATTTCTTTGTTTAATTATTTTTTTATGAATTTCTTTTTATTGATATTTTTTCTCTCTTTTTCTGTTGAGTATATTTTTTGTAAGCTGTAATCGTTTCTTTTTAATCTGATGTAAAGTGTATTGCTTTGCATACTAAATTATGAAATTCAATACTAAATTGGCACTGTTGGCTAATGCTGGCTAAGTTATTTTGTCTTTTTTTCTAGATAAAGGAGATTGACCACCCACCTGCATAAAGAATTTGTTTTCTTTGATTTGTGTCATGTTGTACATAGGTCATGTGGCTGATTTTATTATTAAAGAAATTTTCAGATAGAACAGGATCCCCATTACCAGTGTTGGATAATTGGATAAAGCTTTTTTTTTCATTACAGTCTGACAATCAGACAATCAGCACATTATAAATGAGCCATTAAGCCCAGTTTTACACCAGAGGACATGATGTTGACCAGACAAATAGTCATAACTTTTCATTGTCAAAAGCACTTCTCAGTTTCACACACTATGTAAATCTTCCATGCTCTAATTGTTTAAATAACAATAATGATTTCACAGAGTGAGGAAAACTGACATCTTGAATGAGTCATCATCTCCCACCTGCCAAATACACAATAATAAAGAGCGATCAAAGTTTGACATGGGAAAGAAAATGATAAACTTTGGCTGCACTAGCCTCTATGCATTCCTGACACAGGTGCAAAGACCAATACAGATCTGTTTCAAAGGAGCTTTCAAGTGGGATTAATCCTTTTTATCATGAGTCAGAAAACTGTAGCGTTCATGAACTTCTCGCTTACTCCCAAGAGAAACGCACAGGTAATCAGCACCACAGGCCTCTCTAACCCTCTGGCCAAGAGACACAGACTCCGAACAAACAACACCCCAAGACGCATGCTAGTCCAGAAATCAAGGCTAGGATATAATGTGTTTAATATCATACTATATACATCTTGCACTCTGTGCTTTAAAGTCAAACTATTAAACATACATGAGCCAACAGGCTACTTGTGCTATGTTACCAGTCTCGCTCTCTGTATGTGCTGGATTTATTACTCTTTTCACAAATACATGATGTAATTAGTCAAAAATGATGACAAATTGACAGAAATACAAATTTTGTTTACCAGCACTAATATGTCATGTCACTGTAATCTGTAAGGTCAGCTGGGTTTGTTTAGTTTAATGTCGATCAGACATGGTGCTGGAGTAAGGGCCTGTAAAAAAAAATTTGAAATTTTATAAAAGTCTGAATATGCACATCACTCAATGCCATGTGCCTGGCATGAAAATATCATGACAAATCAGAACAGAGCCCACACATTGAAATGCTCCAACACAAGGTTTACTAGGAACAGGTCAAAATCTGAAAAACATTGTCAATAACTGTCCATCCATCCATTTTCTGATTTTCAGGGACTGGATCGCAGGCTGAGAAGGGCAACTGCAGGCCAATTGCAGCTGCTGCCCTGATCCATCTGTCAATCTCCTGCTCAATTTTACTCTCACTCGTGAACAATGCCCCAAGATAATTGAACTCCTCCACTGAGGCAGTAACTCACTCCCAACCCGGAGAGGGCAAATTGCCATCATCAAGCAGAGTACTTGGAGGACTTGGAAGTGCTGATCCAGATCCCGACCACTTCACTCTCAACTGCAAACTGCCCCAATGCAGGCATACTTTAGGTCACAGCTCGATGAAGCCAACAGAACCCCATCATCTGCAAAAAGCTATGGTGAGGTCACCATACTGTATGCCTTCATATGCCTTCTCCAATTTCACAAAGCACTTGTAGACTGGATGGGGAAACTCCCATGACCCCTCCATATCTATGCTAAGGTGAAGAGTTTATCCACTGTCTCATAGCCAGGATGGAATCCGCATGGTTCCTCTTGAATTCAAGGTTCAACAATCGGCCAGAGTCTCCTTTCCAGCACCCTGGAGTAAGATTTCCTTGGAAGGCTGACCAGTATGCTACCCTGATGATTGGAGCACACTCTCCAGTCCTCCCACTTCTTCAAAAATGGGAACCACCAGCCCCGTCTGCCACTCCATGTGAAATTAAAGTCAGTCAGGTTGAAGAGTTCATCAAAGTGTTCCTTCCTCCGTTTGGCTATATCCTCAGTCAAGGTCAGCACCTCCCTGTCCCTGCTGGAGAAGGCCTTGCCTGCCCCACCTGAGTCACCTGATGGTTTGCCAGATCCTCTTTCAGGCCAACCAACAGTCCTTCTCTATGGCCTCCCCAAACTCCTCCCACACCCAAGTTTTCGCTTCTATGACAGCCAAAGCTGCAGCCCTTCGGCTAATTCCATTATCCCTGAGCTAACCAAGCCAAGAAGGCCTCCTTCATCAGCCTGACAGCCTCCCTCACGGATGGTGTCCACCACTGGGTTCTTGGGTTGCTGCCACGACAGGCACCAACGACCATCTGACCACAATTCAAAGCTGCCGCTTCAACCATGGAGACTGTGAAATGGGTTAATTTGGACTCCATGGCCCCAACCTCCCTCGGAATCAGGGAGATGTTCCTCTGGATGTATGAGCTGAAGACATTCCTTGTTCATGTTTAGGTTTACTGGGTCTGTCTGGTGGTCTCCTCCTTCATCTCATCAAACTTACCACCCGGTGGTGATCAGTTGACAGCTCTGACCCCTCTTCACTCAATTGTCCAGAAAAATACAGCCGCAGGTCTGATAAAACAACTACAAAATCAATCATTGACTATTGGCCTAAGGAGCTCTGGTACAAGGTACACTTATGAGCTTTCTTATTTTCGAATATTGTGTTTGTTATGGACAATCCATGAAGCAGACCAGTAGAACAACAAAGCACCAGTTGAATTAAGATTGAGAAAGCCATTCCTCCCAACGTCCCTCTCCATGTTTCTTCAAGAATTGTCAATGCAAGTACTGAAGTCTGCCTGCTAACTACAGAGTCCCCATAAGGCACCTTCTCCAGGACACCAGCCATGAAAGGCTAGATAGTATGAAATGCTCTTTGGCATATATGCCATAATAACAGTGAGGGCCTTTCCCTCTGCAACATAAAGCGGCAGTGTCGCCACCCGCCCGTTCACCGGGCTGAACTCCAACATGCTCAGTCAGGAGCTAACAACCCCACACCTGCTCATCGCCTCTCACCCTGGGCAACTCCGGAGAGGGCAAGAGTCCAGCCCTCATGCAGGAGTCTGGTTCCAGAGCCAAGACTCTGCATAGAGGTGTGTCCAACTATATCAAGTCAGTATCACTCAAGCCACACAAGCGCAGACACTTCACCCCAAGAGGGGTGACATTCAATGTGCCAAAAGCCAGTTTCATTACCGAAGGTCCAGTCTGCCAGGGCCTCTGCCCCAACCCGCCACCCCTGTGGCATCCCACCTGACACTTAGGGCTATTTCATTTTTCAAATTCTAAAATTTTGACATTTAAATACAAGATCCACGTAAGGCCAGTTGGTGTATTTTTAAAGAGCTATAACACATTAAGGAGATGCATCATTCCTCCAAGTTTTGTCAAAATCAAACCAGGAGTATATCACATTTGGCAGATGGAAAAACACAGTCCTGGCAGAGGAGAAGCCATACCTGAGAGTCGGTAAGCTGGAAAACATCCTTATAAGCCAGATAGACAAGGAAAGAGTTGACACCTGAGGAACAGAAGTTAAACCATGAAGGCAAAGTGGAGTTTGAGCCAGAAAAAGAAACAAACAGATTGAAATGATTAGAGACCAGGCGATCCAAATAAGACAGTGACTTATCTTATCTGAACTTATCAGAGAAAATCTGTAACAGCTGGGCATATAATTAGCCTAGAGAAAACAAACTATGACTGTGTGACTGACTGTATTATAAATGTAGGTCATGGTGAGAATCTGAGAAAGTTGTGGCCGTTATATGATCTGATCAAGTAATACTGTAAATGTAAGGATACTTTTTTCCCGAATTTTCTGTCAAAAAAAATAACCCATCTTATTATCCTAAAATACACCAATGGGCTGAAACGTGTCCCATCCACTAAAATGAAATTCTGGTGCTATGCATGGGCATTTCTCCACCCACAAGAAGCACCGCATCAAAACGTCCAGTCCATACAGAGAAAGCTGAGCCCAGCTTCTCCCTTTGATATACTTTGATAAAAAAAAAATACAGCCACATGTTTACTAGTCATCATCAGTTTACTGGTGTTACATTATGTATTTTCTGGGTGTTGGGGATCAAAGTTTTCAAGGATTTATCTGACACTGCTATTTCGAGTCACGACTGTGCAAAGCTGTCTAATGCAACTTTGTTTTTTTCTACAAACTCTATGTCTGTATATTAGTCTATGTAAATATGGAAATGTATTTAGCATGCGGGGAAATTTCCTGATGAAACCAAAATTTCTCTTGGTGAAGCTGAGTTATGTGTTTAAGTACCGTGGTCCTTCACTAGGGTCTCCATCTCTTCCTGGATGCCCTTGTGCCACTCGGTGATGTCAATATGCAGGGAGTAGTCACAGCAGGATTTGCTGTCAGCCCATTCACGCCACTGATCGAAGGCAGACATCAGACTGACCCCCGGCTCAGGTACCACATGGTCAACTAGATACAGCAACACACACACACACAAACACAGTGACTTAGCCACTCTGCAATCCATTGATATCTCAATACCCTGTCCATCTACCTATCTATTGATCTGTCTGTCTGTCTATCTGTCTGTCTGTCAGCAAGCAATAATAAGATACAATAAAGATATGAATGGAGAAATAAGAACAGAATAAATGAGCTGAAGATACTGCAGTCTTTCAGTGGTGAAAATGAATTCTGTCATGTCTGCAGTATCTAAAGGGAAGGTGAATTGCCATTCTGGCCTGTTCTGTACAAGAGTCAGCACCTAGTGGCACCAGGGCTTTTCTCTGCAGAGAGAGCAGATGGATGGTTTTATAGCCTGGCACTCTCATAGAAAGGCCTGGCATCCTTCCCCTACTCATTAAGATATTTTCAATTAAACCCACTCAGTGAATGAGTAATCACGGAGGGAAAAGATACAGGGCACATACCAGGATCAGGTTTGATTAAACCACAATCAATATCCAGAATGTAAACTGAAACAGTAATTCACTAATGCTTGCAATCTTTTTAAATAATGTGCTCATAGTGGACAAGCAATAGCATGGCAAACAATTTTCCACTTCAAAGTGACTTACTGATCATGGTGGTGCCCCCTGCTAATGCAGCACGGGTGCCCTGGTAGAAGTCGTCGGCTGATGTCATGCCCCGATCGGGCATCTGGAAACGGGTGTGCACGTCGATGCCGCCTGGCATCAACATGCGCCCATGGGCATCAATGGTTTTTACCCCACCAGGAACAATGAGGTTTTCCCCAATTTGTCTAACAGAGAGAAGGAAAGAAAAAGCAATAGATAGCAAGAGAGACATTTATGGAGAAAAGACAGAAAGAGATCATATTATAACTTTATAAACATAATAAAACGTATAGCATAAACATAATAGAAAGTGAGCCTGAATTCAAATGGTAGCACCAACAGTTCAACTCCTTGAGGACAAACCAATAAAACTCACTTGATGACTCCATCCTCCATATAAATGTCAGCACAGAAGGACTGGTCATCATTCACAATCTTTGCTCCTTTGATCAGGAGACGGTCACTCTGGAAGACAATAAAGATGATTAGCGGCTGCACACAGAGTTTCACTACATTTAAACACATTGAATATTTCCATCAGAAGCGGCTAAAGTAACACTGTGGGAACCAGACACCACAGACTTCAACACACAAAGAGTGGTCTGGGACTTTATGGAACCCTGTAAAAATAAGCTTATGAGGGTGAGTATCCTACTTGGCACAAGTGGATGTGGGATTAAGTGCTTTCGATGAAAGACACTTTGGAAAATGTGACAGTAATACACAGGAGAGCACTTGCAACTAAGCACAAACTCTAGACTCAACATCTAAACTCATCCTCTACTTCCAGATGATCATTCCAGCTAGGGGTGTAACAATTCATTCATTGCATCGATGCTTCCATTATAAAATCTGCACATTCAATTGCATCATTCTGCTAGAGGAAAAAATAGAAAGAAAAAAAAACACTCTGACTTCAGCCTGAATCGATATGAAATACAGTGAATCGATTAATTCAGGAACTGAATCTCTGATAAGCCAAAGATTAAAGCCTCTAATTTCCGCCCCCTTAAAAACTCAAGGGAGCCAAACAATGGTATGTTGGCACTGTGTCAATCTGTGTAGTTGAACAATATTTAGATGATGTCACAGTGATGTCTGATGTTGTGCATCTCTGCACCATGCACCCCGAATTTCTGCAAGCTCTGCTCAGCCTTTGTAAGTGAGGAACGGTGTGTCCTGCGCCTGTGGTTCATGAGTGCTGCATTTTGAAGCCCTTGCATGGCTGAACACACTCTATCTTGTCACACTGGCCTTTTTTTTTTATCCACACACACACACAAAGACACCCAGAGCAGGGACATGCACACACTAATACAAGGATGGGAGATGGAGCATGGACAGTGACACAGAGAACAGAGCAGTGCTGTTTGGATCAGCACCAGGTTTCTGTGTGGATGTTTTAACAATGACAAAGTGGACAGTGTTGAGAGAGAGAGAGAGAGAGAGAGAGAGAGAGGGAGAGATGAATAAAGAAAAGATGCGGAGATAGCAGGAGGGAGAGGAATAGGGAGGAAGGGAGTTAAGCAGAAACAAAGATAGGAGACAGAAAACAGTGGGAGTGGATTTGAGCAGGAGTCTGGAATGAAAACAGACTATATATATGAAATTAGAGAGAAGTGGAGAGGTTACGGTCACTGCTTCTTACACACACACACACACACACACACACACATACACAAACACAAACAGACTCTACTGTCCAAGGTTTGGCCTGGCATTGTAAAAAGCATAATGTTTTAATTCTCGCTCATTTTTTTATCTTTGTTTATGCCCATTGTTGCCGTGTAAAGATCTCTGCGCCACACCTGTTTCCTTACGCACTCGACACATAAATCTGAGTAAATTCAACTTGACATTTATAGCTCTAAATTGAGAAGAATGCCAAATATAATTTGAGCTTGTGCCTCATTTATTATTTAGATTAGTGCCGGGCTCTGGGTTTTTTCTTTCTATCTATGTATCTCTCTCTCTCTCTGTCTCTCTCTCACTCTCTCAGAAAGGAGAAAATGCTCAGCTACAGGAAATACTAATCGTGTTAGTTCTCTTGCTAGGATTAATTTCAGCTCTGCTTGAACAAAATTAGGGGAAGAACACACAATGACAACAACAGCCCGCCTCAGGACACACCCCTCTGTCCTCCTCGTATGGTCGGGCTGTCACAGTAATGGACATGAGAAAGGAGTAATCAGAGTGCAGACCATGTAATCAATCATCCGTGGCTGCTGTGCCACTTGTCTTCGTGTGGGAGAGAGCGAG